>BQNB010029072.1:8121-56076 GCA_026074375.1 Tanacetum coccineum
AATTAGGGTTTTATAAGGTTACTTAATCTTCACATGTGAAAATAATGGAAAGTAAATTGTTAAACTTGTTACAATGAATTTATAAGGACTATGGATGATCTTGGACATTATTATAAGTATCACATGTGTTAAAAATAGTTATTAGGGTTTCCTTAATAAACTACTAAAGAAAATAATATATAAAACAAGGTTTTTATAAAGATATACACATGAATACATAGGGGCTGTTTTAAATTCGAATCTCATACAGTGGGTTTGTCATAAAATAATAATAATACGTCTCGTGACGATTCCAAAATGATAAGAAACTCGAAAAACCGATTTATAACGAAAAAGATACGTTAATTACGAGTTTACGACTATAAATACTTTTATAAAACTATTTTTATAAAAAGCACTATTCATTACAGCAACTTCAGTTTTTTTAAAACATTAAAAATATGATATAACTTTTAATTACGAGATCGTACTCGAAAGAATCGCTAAAAACGAAACTATAACGAATAAACTACGACATTTTCGACAATTAAATTTTATAAACTATGAACAGTAAAAGTACTATTCATCAGCGGACCCAACTTTATAAAATATAATACATCTTTTAATAACAAAGACGTACTCGAAGGAATCACTAAAATCGGGATTAAAACGAATAAGTTATTACGATTACAAGTTTACGCTAATTAAAACTAAAAACGACTAAACTAGCTGTCGTGAACAGTAAAATCACTATTCATCGCAGAATATCAAAAACTTGAAAATGTAATATTTTGATCACTCGTCTTACTACGAAGACGTGGACGTAAGAAACGCGAGCAACGGACTTAAAACGACCAAATTAGGTCATTTTTACGAAAAGTATATTTATAAACGTTTTCACTTTATAAATATTATTTTACTAAAACGATTAGTCGGTGATTATGCTATATAGAATATTGAGTGGTTATCAAAGTGCTATAATACTAGGGAGTTTCATAATGAGGCCTCTTCGGATGGCGTATCGACGAGTTGTTGGATTTACGATTTAAAGTGTCCTAACTCCTCGTACGTCATGTCATGACCTCTTTAATTATGATAGCCCGAACGATAGTACGATGTAACAACTATAAGATTATATTCAATGTTATTAATTAAAGTACTCGGTACTTATACGACCTTAATTTAAATAGGTTGCATCTAAACGTTTTGCGTGACGTTTTATCTGTGATTATTTGGACTATCTGTACTCAAGGTGAGTTCATAGCCCCACTTTTTACAGTTTTACTGATTTACTATTATTTGGGGTGAAAACATGCTTTGTTTTATAAATTGGACGCAAGTGTTTATTAATGAAGTTTTCGGGTTGAACATCTAATCGGGGCAGAAAATTGCAATATATAGTTTTAATATGCAAGAAAGATCGTCGATGCTTAGTAGTTCATGAGCGTTAGTGTAAAATGTAATCTAGTTTTGTGATTTCGCAATGTTTTTGGCATTATCACGTAAAATCTTGCGGGGGTTACCCCCCACCCCTGCATATTATGAATTTTATCAAACCAATTAATTCACCAACATTATTGTTTTGACGTTTTTTAAGCAATGTTTTCAGGAGATCAATGGGCATGGGATGCCATGATGCATAGGGTTACATTTTTGGGAATATTATGCAACTCTGTAATGAAATTAGGTGCATCATATTTTTTGGGAATTGTATGTCAACTTTTGTAAAAATCAACATGAACAAGTAAAGCTATATGCTTTTGTATTAAACCTTTCAATTAAATCCAATGTATCATTTAACGACTTTTGTGTCGTTTCTTAAAAATCTTGTGCTATTGATCTTGAAGTAAACACGCCCCGTCCCTTTTTTCCGCTGCGACCCAATTAGGGGTGTTACACCTTCGAATCATGAAATAAAACAAAGGTGCACTTTAAGAGTCTAGAGCTAACAAGATCAATCAACAAATCTCATTATGACACAATTCAATATACACTTGTTGTTCATCATCAAGAACACAAGCTTTACAAGTGTCCAACACAGACACAAATATAATTTGTGTGAATTAATAGGAATTGACGGATGCTTTTTAAAAATATAAAACTTTCAATGTGTTTAAAAACTCTTTATTCATTAAAATGTTGACTGTTTTTCAAACATGTTTTCTTTAAAACTTCTAAGAACTACATTATTCTACGAGGTCAATCTCATGTTCATTGTGGCAGCCTCAAAAGGGCATATTGTCATGGGAAGACTGAACACGTATTGAAGACTCAATCAGTCAGATAGTAACTAACTGATTCACTTTTATTGTGTTATCTGCTTTGAGACGTTTCGGTAATGAGAACTAGCAAGTACGGTGAATATGATGCTTATGCATTAGAGAATCCAACACTTTGAGATGGAAACCCTGTCAATGAGATTCTTTGAATCTACCTGATCACAGGTACAATATTTATGCTGTAAAACAAGGAACTGGTGGTTATCGCAACCTAAAATCGACGAAATGACAAAGACATATTCGTCCATATATGTTGTTTATCACTAACCTAAACATGCAGGACTAGTCGATGGCGTAACTACCACATTCCAGCTGAGTCGCAGTCAAGGCCACATGCTCATACTCAAAGTTCAAGGATACATTCAAGGCATTAATCAAGACTTGAAGAAAGATCTGAATTTCAAAGATACACTTCCGCAAGCTCTGATAAATAAGAACTTCCTCAAAGAACATCAAGTACATGATTACAAGTAGAACAAGTCACAAGGTCTATGTTGAGAAAGATTATTAGCCTTCAAGTGATGTCAAAGTATGAATATGTTAGTTAAGAAGTGTTCCAGTCAAGAAGTATCCGGGATCATCTCAAGTTTAAAGACCAAGATATCTAGTTAAAGTCAAAAGATATCAAACTAAAGATCAAGATCCAAGATCACAAGCATGCAAAAGGAACTGCAAAAGAATTCCCAAGAATACAAGGTTCTAAGATTCAAGACGTCACAAGAAGTGAAGCCATATGTGCAATGACCACCCCTTAGGGGGAGATTGTTAGCCTTAGTTTTTAGTAAAGTGATGGTCATTATTATTCCCGAACCTTGTATAAGCCTAAGCCGTTTATTAAGTATGCTTAGAGATAAACGTTAGTCGATAAGATTAGGATATTAGATTTCCCCAAACTAATGGCAAGTAAAGGCTAGGAAGCTTGAGTAGACCGGGATAAAACACCGAACACAGAGAGACTTCAAAATTTTTGGTTTAATCCTACAAAAAATCACAAGCACAAACAACTAGAAATTGGAAGAGTACAAGCCTCCTCACATCACAATAGAAATAAGATAGAAGAAAAAAAAATGGATAAGCATGGGGTACCTCCCACGAAGTGCTTGTTTAGGGTCACTAAGCTTGACCCAATCCCCGAATTCATTTATCCTTGGGGAAGGTTTGGAGATCCGGGACAACCAATTATGGTACGTCCCCTCCAAAGTAGTGCTTAATTCGATGACCATTCACTTTGAAATTTGGCCCGGAGTTTTGAGATAACTCAACGGTGCCATATGGAAAGACTTGGGTAATGGTGAATGGTCCGGACCAATGGGATTTTAATTTGCCTGAGAACATCTTCAATCTAGAGTTAAAGAGGAGGACTTGATCACCAACGTTGAAAACGCGGTTTTTGATCTTTGAGTCATGGATCCTCTTTGTTTTCTCTTTATAGATCAAAGAGTTCTCATAGGCATGATCATGAAGTTCATTTAGTTCATTGAGTTGAACTTTACAGTGATCACTACACCCGGCGGGTCCCCTCAAGGTCAAAAGTTTCTTGCATACTTTTTAAGGCCCTCGAATCAGAATATGATTTGGGCATCGCCTTTTCCTTCCGTACACGAGCTTGTATGGGGTGCACTCGATGGGTGTTTTGTAAGCGGTACGGAAGGCCCAAAGTGCTTCATCTAATTTGTCCGACCAAGAGGCACGGTTCTCGCCTAGGTCCTTTAAGAATTCGTTCAAGCCCAAGATTGATACCTCAACTTGCCCACTATTGTATTGTGTGATACGTCGTGGGAGAGACGGTGAGTAACTTCATATTTAAGCATGACCTTTGCAAACTGATCATTGCAAAAATGGGTTTCCGCTATCACTTATAATAGCACGAGGGGCCCGAAACTGGCGAATGAGAGTATTAAGAAATTTGCAAAACCACTCGAGGGCGCGTTTGGTGGGGACGCACAGTATGTATTGTTCCCTCGGAAGACGCAGTGAACGTACCAAAGTGAAATCGATGCCCCACACGTCAAAGATTTCGCAAACTTGGATGGAATTTTGAGGCATTTCATCACGTTGCAAAAATTTTCCTTGAAGTTGACAAGTGTCACATCGGGTGACCAAGTCATGGGCATCTCGGTAAATATTTGGCGAATAAAATTCTAAGTCAAAAACCTTTTTGGCGGTGTAGTTGGCACCGTAATGTCCCCCGGTGGGTCCACTATGGCAAGCTATGAGGATATCAATAGCTTCTTGGCCCGCAACACACCGCCGGATCACTTGATCCGCACATATTTTAAACAAATAGGGGTCGTCCCAAAAGTAGTGTTTAACATCCTTGAAAAACTTGTTCTTTTGTTGGGACGACATCCCTTTAACAATGAAATTCCATGCGTGGTAATTTGAAAAATCGGCCAACCACGGGGTACTTTAGTCACTACAAAAAGTCACCATATTAAGTGTCTCGAGAGGAAACGTTTCATTTATCTCCTTTGGGTCGAGCACATTTTCATAAGGATTTTCTAATCGGGAAAGATGATCGGCCGCGAGATTCTCGGCTCCTTTTGTGTCAATTACTTTGAATTTGAACTCTTGAAGGAGGAGAACCCACCGGAGCAATCTCGCCTTGGAATCTTTTTTAGCAAATAGATATTTTAGGGCGGAGTGATCCGTATACACTATGCTTTTGTTCAAGATGAGGTAAGATTAGAATTTTTTGAAGGCATACACCACGGCTAACATTTCTTTCTCCGTCGTGGTGTAATGCGATTCCGCCTCGTTCATTGTTTTGCTAGCATAGTTTATAGGCCTAAAGTGTTTTTCATGACGTTTCCCCAAGACTGCACCTATGGCAAAGTCGCTTGCATCGCACATAAGTTCAAAGGGTAGGTGCCCGTCGGGGGCAATCAAGATTGGAGCTTCGGTAAGTTTTTTCTTTAACGTTAGAAAAGCTTGAATACATTCATCGGAGAAGATGAACGGAGTATTTTTCTTAAGAAGATGAGTCATCGGTCAGGAAATTTTTGGAAAAATCCTTAATGAACCGTCGGTAGAAACCGGCATGACCGAGAAAACTCCGAACACCCTTAACGGTGGTGGGATGAGGTAACTTAGCAATCACATCGACTTTGGCTTTATCAACCTAAATCCCTTTTTAGGAAATCTTATGGCCAAGAACAATGCCTTCCTTTACCATAAAATGACTTTTTTCCTAATTAAGACAAAGATTGGTGTTTCAACTTTTGTAGCATCTTGTTAACGAGAGAGGAATTTTTGAATGAATTCCAAAGACGAAAAGTCATCCATGAAGACTTCCATCGTTTTTTTTGATCATATCATGAAAGATAGCCATCATACACCTCTAGAACGTGCCCGGTGCATTGCATAACCAAAGGCATGCGACGATAGGCGAACGTTCCATAAGGACACGTGAATGTTGTCTTTTCTTGATCATGAGGGTCGATGGGAATTTGAAAGTAACCCGAGAAACCATCGAGAAAACAATAGTACTCATTTCCCGCTAATCTCTCGAGCATTTGATCCATAAATGGTAGTGGAAAGTGGTCTTTACGGGTGGCTTCATTTAACTTTCGGTAGTCAATACATACACGCCAACCTGTAACTAGTCCAGTCAGGATCAATTCATTTTCATCATTTTCAACAATGGTAAAGCCACCCTTTTTCGGTGCGCAATTACGGGGTTACCAAGGGATATCCGAGCATCAGGTATACTTTATCGGCGTCAAGAAGTTTTTCATCCTCCTTTTTGATGACATCGTGGATCTTTGGATTCACTCGTCTTTGGTGTTGAACCGCTAGTTTGTAGTCCTCTTCCATTAGAATCTTGTGAGTATAAAATTCTAGGTTAATACCCTTGATATCGGAGAGTTTCCAAGCGATGGCTCGCTTGTGTGACTTCAAAACCTTTATGAGAGCGACTTTTTCCTCGACACTCAAGTCTTTAGCAATTATGATGATCAACTTGTTGTCACCTTCTAAAAATGTGTATTTGAGAGGAGGAGGTAAGTCCTTAAGTTTGACTTCGGGAGGTTCATCAATTAAAGATTTATCAGTTTTAGCTTCACAAACTTTAAGTTATTTTCGAATTTTAGGCAAATAATTTCCTTGAGTATAAGGGGGTAATGATGGATCATCATTGAGATTTGATTCAAGAAGAAGAATATCCTCCTCCGGGTCATAATAAGAGTCATCAACTTCCGGTGAAGTTGGATCATCTTCAAGAGCGAGGAAAGCTATCTGACTTCTCGGAAGAAAATCACTATCCCGAAAGGGAGTGAGAGTCGGAGAAGAGGTAGAAACGATCGGGTCATAATAAGGAGTGGGATTGCCACTCGCGATCACATCGGAGAAACCGAGAACTTCTTGAGAATACTCCTCACAAGCCATTTCAATAACGTCGATTCGGTTCGCCGTCATATCATCGTAATTAGAGGAGTATCTCGAAGTTTGGTCAAGATTGAATGTTACGATTTCTTTTCCAACACGAAGAGTTAATTCTCCTTCGTACACATCAATCAAAGCATGTCCGGTCTTTAAGAAGGATCTCCCGATAATTAGGGGGACTCGGGGATCGGCATCAAAGTCTACGACTATAAAGTCGGCCGGGAATTTAAATTTTCCTACTTTTAGGTAAACATCTTCAGCGATACCAATAGGTTGGGTAATCGAATGATCTGCAAGTTCAAGAGTCTTACAAGTAGGAGTGAGCTCAGGAACAAAAAGCTTTTTCCACACGGATAATGGCATGAGATTTATGCTAGCGCCAAGATCAGCCAAGGCTAAGCACTCTTCCATTCTGAGAAAATCACACGGTATTAGAAATTTGCCGGGGTCTCCAAGTTTTTCTGGTAACTTGTTAAGGATAACTGCCGAACAATGCTCATTCAAAGGAGTTCTAGCCATTTCACTTAATTTTTCTTTGTTTCTGATTAAGGCTTTAAGAGTCGAGGCAAATTTTGGCATAAGAATCAAAGCATCCGTTAAGCTAATTTCGAAACTCAAATCTTTAAAAATTTCATAGAATTTCTCAATTTGGTCGTTAGCTTTTTCACGGCGCCTTTCATCATTACGCCTCGAAGGATATGGAACTGTCGGTTTCAAGTTAGGCATCGGAGCACTAACGGGAGCAACAACGGGCTCAGAATTTGGTACATGAGATTGAACTTAGACAACCAGAGGTTGGACGTCTTTGGTACTTCTGTTATTAGTAGGAGGTACCGTGTCCTTTGTCACCTCAGTTTCACGTTCCACTACTTTAGGAGGAGAAGAAGTAGTAGTAGGAATCGTGGGTCCTTGATAAGCAACACCGCTTCGGGTGGTAATACCCTTCAAGTCTACCTTCGGGTTTGTAATGGTATTGTAAGTTTTGGTTTTGGTCTTGCATGTTTCTCATCAATGCATCATTAGCCTTGACGTAGCTTTCAAAATCGTTCTTTGTCACAACTTGTGTTTGCGGAGCCGGAGCTTGGTAAGGTGGAGCTTGGTGAACCGGGGGTTGATTAATCGGAAGTCGATAAATTTGGATTTGGTTGTAATTATTTCCCCGGTTTTGGTTGTAACGGTTTTGATTGTTTTCTTTGGTTTTGAACGGGAGGAAAAATAACTGGTATGATAAAACAACCACTAGAGAAAGAATCAACGATGTTCTGGACAACGTTGATCCCATTCACGAAAGTTTCAAAGAGGAACATCTAACCAATGAGTGCTCTCTCAAAAAAGAGAACGAGGCAATCGAGCATAGTAGGTATATGGAATCCTTAGAAGAAACCATCATCAAATTTTACGAAGACACAATTAAAAAACTGACCGCGGATGATTAAAAGATGAGGAAGATCCTTGAAAACACGGAATCAAACATAAGGGCATTTAAAACTAGAACAAAGAACCTACATGAAAAAGCTTATCAATTAACCCATAAAGTCCTCACTAATACAGGAGAAAAGGTCAAGGCAATAACGATAATGGGTAAGGAAAACATGAAGGAGTCGGTTCCTCATGACTTACCACCTATGTCGTTTCTAGGACATTTGAAGGAACAAATGGGTAGCCCTTACAAAACTCGTGAAACCATCCACATGATTGGAAATCCTGAGGAAATTCATAATGAGAAAGCTTAGGAAGATGAAGGGGACATGGATGTAGGTTAGGACATTATAAGCAAGGATGTAGAAAGGCTAAGGAAATTTCTAACACCTACCATACACACTTTACCCAACCTTGAACCAGTAGTGTCACCATGTATACCACTAGGACTAGTCCATGATAAGGATAAAATTGTAAGGGAAAAGGAACAGGATTATGGTATTCCTTTAAATGATAATGTAATGCAACATTTGACTCCTCAGACGATTCACATCACACAACCTGACGACGACTATGTAGCACCGGCTAGAAATCCTATGTCTAACAAGCAATTAAACAAATTTGAGGAGGAATTTTCTCATATTACAAAGGGTGCCGAAAAGGAATACGATAACCCTGTTATAAATACATATGATTGTAAGGATTTCATTCGGAAATTACTACACCAAGTGAGCCAATCATCAAGGGAAATGAAGTCTCAGCAGCAGTATGGTTCTAATTTGTCATTCCCCTGCCTAGTAGCAAATCATGGTGTTCATTGCTACTCTCACTCGCACTTAATCTCAAGTGAGGGAAGGAACACCTTATTACTTGGCAAATAAGGGTGGAGTCAAGCTCGTGACTCAAACAAAAATAAGCGCTTTGTGGGAGGCGCCCCATAACTATCTTTCATTCTGCATATTAGTTGGTTTGTATGTTTTCAACTTTGTTTTGCAGGATCCAACAGCTAGGAGGCAATTATCGAGACCGGCTCGACTCATAATCATGTGGTAACTTTGCTGAATCTGCAGCAGTTACGGCGTAACAACTTTAGTTTACGCCGTAACCACTACAATTACGACGTAACTCATTTACTGGTTACGCCGTAACACCTTAAAACTTAAAAAAATTTACAACTTGATTACGACGTAACCCATGTCCAGGTTACACCGTAACCTCCTTCTGAATTCTTAAAAATTTAAGTTTTAAACATGTCTAAACCTTGTATACGTAAATGGACTTTGTGGTTATGTTATCTAGAAGCCCTCATGAGACTAAACTCGTCCACTTGGTCCACTAAGTGGTTTAAAAGGCTTGTTGCATATGCTAAATGCAATCGTGATTCCTACGAAAGTGAGTTAGGTTTGTATTTCCTGTACATTTTATAATTCTCGTAGAATGATTTTATGCTTTGGTTTGTTCTGTGATCACAGGGGATTAAGAGCTTGCAAGAAGACGAAGATAATCTACAAGATTTTCGCCAAATTTCAAATCTCGAAGCAATGCTCAATGAGCTTCTTGTCCTAATTCTACTCTTTCCTTTTTATTTCATTTCCTTAATGTATAATAAGGACATTGTACAAATCAAGTAGGGGAGGGGAGTATAATTAATACTTGACGTATGTTTTACCTTCGATTTTCTAGTTTTCTTTGAAAATTATGCCAATTTTAAAATTTTTGACAATTTTTTCTTAAATAACTAGAATTAATCTTTGCCGAATACACATTACCCTTTATTATACTTTGTGAGATTTATGCCTAATATTCTGTTTCCATCATATTACTCAAAAAATCCACCAAAATATTGAGTGTGTCGGTAGTATTGTAGACTTTAAAACTTGGTATGTATATCATTTCGAGACCTAATTGATTAGCAGGAATAGATAGTTCAAGAAGGCAACACTTAGGAAATCACCCAAAAAGCCTATATGTGTGTGTTTATCGACTTGTTACACTAACTTGTCGACCTCCCATGATAAACTTTTGTTGCACTCATTATTAGTGCAAGATACCCCTAGATCACCCTTGTCAAACCAATCTATATTTTCACCCAATGTTATATGTATCGTTACAACATTTCACCTTAGCCTACCCTGTAGTCTTAATTTTCTTTGTGTTGAAATTTCTGGCTACCTAAGTCTATGGTTCGGGGGGAATGAGAACGAGAATTATATGTATTCGTGGAAGACCAATCAGTTATAATCTATAAAGACCCCCCTGTATCACCACTTTCGACATTGTTTATCTCAAGTGGGGGGATGTGCATATAATATCGAATTTTGCAGGGGCAATAATTAAAGATATAAACTCTTGTGACATTTGCATATTATGAAGTAAATGAAGAAAAGATGGTGCAACAAAAAAACACCCATGTGCTAAAAATGTAAAGATGGTGCAAAATAAAAAAAATAAAAAATAGAGCTAGTAGCCCATTATTGCACCAAGACATCTCAAAAAATGGAGCTAGTAGCTCATTATTACACCAAGTCATCTTAATACTCATAAAGAATGGAGCTAGTAGCCCATTATTGAATATCATATTTTCAGACTTAAACTCTTGGACCCATGGATGGACAGTAGCTAGTTATGACAACCTTAGATTATTTGTTTTGTGTTTTTATTAACAATCAATAAATGTGTATCCCATTTCTATCCTAACCCTTTATCACCCTTTAAAAACCACATTACCCTTGTTGTCTTTAAGAATTATTTAGACCCTAATTCTAACTGGTGTAGATTTATGTACTTTCCAAGCTTATGATAGAATACATGCTATGACTATGTAATTGAGCGATCACCCCCAAAATGAAACACTTAGACTAGTGGAGAGCTGAATGACTTTTTATCCCCTTTTCGTGAGGTGTTCGGCTTTGATGTTTTCTAGCATAAGAGTTTTATAAATTCATTTATTGAAGTTATTCTTGAGAAATCTTTTTATGAAATGTTTTAACATGTTCTACTTGAGGGCAAGCAAAAGTCAAGTGGGGGGATATTTGATAACATCAAATATTTAATACTTTTTTGTGGCAAAATACCCCCTATATTACCTGCAAATGTTTCACTAACACTCGAAAACCAGATATTTTCTATCATTTTATAGTTTTCAGGAGAAATGCAGGAAAGTGACAAGCCCCTTTTTATGATGACAAAATAAAAACCATTTTATAAAATTAATTTTACACAATATTAATGAGTTTTTGTTCTACCATTTCTCCCCTTTTTTTTCGAATTCAAAAAGGATGATCGTCCGAGTTGTTTGTAGGAAAAAAAAAATCAACTTATCAATACTCCCCCTTGTAGGAGTCTCCCCCTCATTTTGGGGCACCAAAGGATCGATCTCTACGAAATTTTGTTTTCTACAAAACAAAGATAGAGGAACAATTGCAAGACAAATACCTTTAATCAGATATAGAGATTTAGCACCCAAAATAGAGTTTCATTCAACAATCAAGAAACTCATACATAAATAGACGGCACATACAACATACAATAGAGCTAAGATAAGCAAGAAAACATAAATCCATAAATTACACTACAATCTAAACATACAAAGGAGATAAGTCCTAGATGATTCATGATTTATAAGGGATGACTTTTGAGCAAAAGATTTTGGGTGACGCATTTATGAGAATTTTTGAAAACATTTCAAGGTGGTGGTGAAAAGTGAGAGGTGATTGCGGTAGTGAGAAGATATTCAAGATGAGCAAACATGATGTTCATCTCATCTCTTAAAGTGAAGAAAGGTTTTGGTTATGAGAGCAACATATGCAAGTTGACCCATGATAGTCATGATAGTTGTAGAAAAGAGGATGGCCCATGATAGGTGATTGAGGTTGGGGTGGAGATGGTGGTGATGAAGTGTCATGAATATGATCAATAGGAGTGATTGGTAACAAAGAGAGAGTGAAATCCAAAGATGGATGACTTTGAAGCTGTTGAGTTTAGAGGACTAGGAAGAACAGACTGAAATGTTTACAAACAAGGGGTTCAAGTGATATGAAGAAGTGGTTCATTTGAGAAGGAGGTGAGATATAAAGTTTGAGTGAAAGGAAGAAGATGGTTTCTCTTAGACTAGATGAAGTTTGAATTAGTGATGTGGTTTTGATGGTGCATTTGGAGGAGTTTGGAGATGAAGAAGTTATCTTGTAGGAGAAGGTGTGGTGGTGACATCTTCATCACAATATATAGTTGACAAATAGTTGAGTTCAAATATTAAAATGATGAGTTTATGGATTTTCCTAGAAGGGTTATATGAGGAAGCATAGGTGGAAGTTCATGTAAAATGGTGGTGTTGGAGGTAAGAAGAAATGATGATAGAAGTAGAGAGGATGACTTATTCTTAAATTAGTGAGGAAAGAAAATACCAAAGTGGAAAAGCATAAGAGTTGAGTTTTTGGATTCCAAAAGTGGTTTAGCAAAATGCAGAAGGTTTAGCTGGGTCTAAGAAAGAATAGTCAACTACACAAAAAATCAGGAGCCACAATGAAAATTCCATGACTTATGATGGCGGTCCTCGGAAAATAACCTGCGGTCCCATATATATTAGGGTGCCGCCCAGATAGTTTATGGGGGCCGTTCACTAGAGACAGGAAAATTTCCATTTTTCCTAATTTTTTGTAGTTCCTGTAGCAGAGACAGTTTTCCCTATTTTTTTCCCCTTTTGGAGTCAATTTCAAATGCCACCATAAATCAACTAATACTTAAAAATCAAGGTTATAAGACTAAACATCCTAAACTCAATCAAGAAATCATATGTAGGCAAGTTGATAATTCTATAAGCATGCATAATATAACAATAGCCAAAGTGTATCAAGGTGCATGCAAGCATGGGTTTAAGACGATAAAATTAAATGATCATCTAAGGCAAGTGATTGTTGCCGTACTTCAACTAAAGTTATTAAAAAGAGCATAAATTTGAATACCTAACCATAAAAATTGGTAAATAATATAAGAAACTAATGTCATATAAAGTAATTTCCCTCCAACCCTCACTTCTTCATGTTTCCTCCACAACCTTCTGAGGTCTTTTTTTCAATTGACCTTACTCCACCACACTGCTCAATTCTTGTAAATTGTACTTGACAGGTTATTTTTTGATGCATTTTTGGTTTTGGCGAGATGTAGAAATATATCCAAGTGAGGGTCAATGTTAGAATGGGATTATTGAAAACTTAGGAACTTGATTGGGTTAAACGAATTGACAACAAATGGGGGAAGGGGTACATTGCCCGTGAGGTCCCTTCGTCAATTCCACATTCAATCATCAAAGAATGAAAGAGGATGTGTAAGAACGATGAGTAGCTGAAATGTGATAGACGACCACTTCACGTGCCACTACCCCATTAGGGATTTCGCACTATTGGGTAAGGTGCGGTAAGCAGGATTACATGACACATCTTACAAGACATACGATTTCCTTTTGCAATTTCGGGATTTTCACCCAAAGAGAAATCAAACAAGCGGGTTAATAGAATACTATAGGTAGAGTTAACTTAGCTTGCTTAGTAACCCACTCCATTTATTTCGCCATGAAATAGGCAAGATTGAATTTTTCAGAGTTTGCAACACAATAAAGCATATAACAAAGACATACGGGAACGTGATCCCGATTACCCGCCCCCCCCCCCCCAAACAGAAAAAATTTCCCAAATAATATCTTCTAAATGTTTTCAAAGTTGAACATAATTTCCCACGAGTGAGATTTGATAATCTTGAACCTCAACTTCTTCTAAGTGATTATGAGAGTGACAATACCATCTCGATCCTCTCGAAATAACGAATGATATCATCGAGTAGGGAGGTTGGGGTGGTTTGATATGGGCCTTCCGAAGGGGCACCATATACCAACTCATCAAGTGACCATTTGTCACTAAAGACACACGCACCCTCACAAGGTATTCTAAGAATTTGAGCAAAGTCTTCAAGAGAAGGAGAGAAGTATTGATTTTTAATAACAAATTTAACAAACATTTTACCTTCGTCGGAATAACTCAATCGATACTGACTGTAAAACTCAAGAATAAAACAAGGACACAATTGTTTATAGATTTTAAGGAGACACTCAAACTCGACAAAATGGAACAAAGACCGAACATAGTTTAGATCCGAAAGTACAAAAACTATCCGACCTTCTCGAGAATGTAAATCGTTCTCAAGGTTTTCATAGTATTTTCTTTATTGGAGAACTAATCATGTGAAATTTTAAGGATAAAGTGTATTGAATTTTTGTAATCTTCAAAAAAAGAAGATTTCGAGGCATGATTTCCTAAAAGAAAATGACATCACATTTTATTACTTTTTACCTTGTAATAGACATGAGCAAAGTTTCTAGTAGGTGGCCAAATGTAACTAGAATGTGGAGGTAACGATTAACCTCGACCTAAACAAAATCCTAAAGTTTAACCCAAACGCTCCTTAGATTTGATTTTCCTCATCCCAAACAAGTCAAAAAATACATATGAATTATGTTTCTTGAAATTTGTTCAGATATCATTAGCATGTGTTTGAAAATGTTTTTAGTTGGATTAACAATTGCATAACAACAAATTTATTTTGTTTCCTCGACTGAGTGATTTAAAAATAATATTGGAGTTTCGGTTCAAAATCAAGTTTTTCCCTACAAGCTCACAAATATATGCAAATCCTATGTCTATGGGAAGCATATTAGTTTACATTAGTATTCCTAGTAATCCCTAATTGGAGGAAAATAAAAAAAATCAAAAATCCCCAATTTCAGATTTATGGTGTTTCATCATAACCCAACGACGACTCAAATTGAAAGAAAATAAATGAAATGACTTACAATTGATGATCTTTAAGATATTGTGAATGATTGTAAATGTTGATTTTATCTTCAATTTGTGTTTTGATGGGTGATTTTGAGTTTTTGGGTTGTTGATTTTAGGAATGCACTTTTTACATCCATTTGGAATATTTTAAAATCTAAGGCACTAAATAAAGCTAACAATGATCCTAATAGACTCAAGTCAGTCAACCTGGAAGGCATACGTTTCATCATAATCAATGCCCCTCATGATTGATTGATAGCCCTTGAGCAACTAACCTAGCCTTATTTCGAGAAACAACATCGTTCTCGTCTAACTTATTTCTAAATACCCACTTAGTTCCTGTGATTGTCATATTCCTAGGTTGTGGAACTAACTCCCAAACGTCGTTAGCAACGAATTGATTTAATTCTTCTTGCATGGCAACTATCCAACTTTCATCTCCTAACGCTTCTTTTACATTCTTAGGTTCTATAGTTGAATAAATATCAAAGAAGTTACTTTGGTTTTGGGCTTGTGACCTAGAGGTTCTTGGTTAAGTTTTCTATAACATTTTCTAAAGGATGGTTCCAAGATTCGTTAATAATTGACTATTTCTTCAATTTATTAAAGTTTCATCCCTCAACAACATTTTTCTAGGTTTTGCTTTTTTTTTCGGTTTTCCCTAATGCTTCTTCTTCATCCAAAGTCGTCATCTCCAAGGGTGATGTCTTGAAAGGTGGAGGAGTTTCAATCAAACGCACGTGAGTGATTCTTTTTCTCTTCGATTATTCTTAGTGTGTTTATTACGGGATGAAGTAGCTTTACTATTTTTGAGAGTGAAACCTAAAAAACACCTTCGTATGAAGGGTCAAACTTGGTAAGGAGTAATTTGGTGATTCAAAATGAAGCACTTGCTTTCAAACACTCTAAAATAGTCAAGAGTATGTTTCCTACCTATCAAGAGTTCATAAGGTATTTTTCCTAGAATGGCTCTAATAAGAATTTGGTTGAGAATATATGTTGAAGTATCTACGGCGTTACACCAAAAAATTTGTGGTATGATTGCTCGTTCAACATAGTCCTACTCATTTCTTAAAGTGTCCTTTTGACCACGGCATTTTATTGAGGAGTGCGTGGAGCCAAGAAGTTATGTGTAATACCATTGGCATTACAAAACTCTCTAAATTGCACCTCATTATCAAATTCTCTACCGTGGCTCGTTCTTATTGACACTATTGAACAACCTAATTGGTTTTGGATTTTTCCTACTAAATATTTCGAATTGATTGAAAGCTTCGGTTTTATTCTTAAGGAATCAAGTCGCAAGTAAACCTAAGTAGTCATCTACTAAGACTAAGGGTGTTAACGGTTTTCCTCCTTAACTCCGTTTGGCGATGACCTAAAGAGATCCATAAGGAGAAGTTCTAAGCAGCTAGTCGTTGAGACTAAACATTCTTAGCTTTGTGACTTCGTGAGCTTTGTTTTTTTCCATTTCGCAAGCATCACAAAAAGTTGATCAAACTTAAGCTTCTGTAGGTTTCTAACTAATTCCTTAGAAGCTAACGAATAATGAGACGCATATTTGCGTGACCTAACTCCATTGTCCACAAAGTAGAATTTTTGCATCAATCGTTGCTATAAAAAAATAATCCTTGTCTTATTTCCTAATTCATCACATATAAGCCATTCTTCTAGATACCTCTACCTATGACTTACCGTCCTTTAAATGATTTCATTATCATGTTCAGAGAAAGTTACTCTACACTTATTATCACATATTTGTTCCTATACTTTTAGCAAGTTAAATTCCTTAGTTATCACATTTCTATATTATCTATTTTTAGAGAGATCCCCCCCAAAATTTTTTAAAAATTGTACCTTTACCAATGAGTTTTATCGTGGAAGATACAACCAAAAATACGTTACCTCAATGTATTGCCTTGTACGTAGAAGACGTGCTTTCGTTAACCCGTTATATTTTAGAGCAACCGTTTATCCTTGATTCCATTCTGTTCGGGTCCCCCAAGTCGACTCCAAGTGCATATCTCACTGAATGCATGAGCTACAAGAAACACAACGTTTCATCTTGACGCTTCACTCATCATACATCATCACCGCTATCGCTGCTACCAAGAGCCTCCCCAGACAAAAGCTCTTTGGTTCTTAACTTTCGGTGGTTTTGGACATTCTCTCAATAAATGACTCGGGGACGCCTGCATCAAAAGTATTTTTCTATCACTTTTACCGTTCTTGTCATCCGGTTTCTTTGGAATGTCTTTTTGTCGTTCCGAGATTGTCTCACAAATCTACCGCTTCTTTTAAAGAACTTCTTGAAGTCTCTTACTGCCATGGCTTACTCTTCGTCTTTGCTACCGGAAGTCGAACACTCTTCATCACTAGATTCTTTCTTAGCCTTTAAAGCAATATATTTCCTTTCAACTTTTGCTTTGACTATTTCAGAATCTTTCTTGATGATCATTTCGTGAACTTTGAGGGTTCCCAGAATTCATCAAGAGATAGAGACGTTAGTCTTTCGACTCTACAATCGACGTGACCTTTTGCAATCCATTTAGGATGTAGCGCACTAAGAAACTATTCCTTACTTAGTTTCTTGTGACACCCTGAGAATTACGTTTAAATAATTCGCCGTTTCTGTTTCGTAATTTGAATTTTTAAAAGTTTTGTTTAGCTTATCCTTTTAACCGGGAAGTTGTTCCGTTATTATCTGAAAATCGTCACCAGAGCGAATCGTGACGAACTAAACGTTGTAGTGTTTTGCTATAGCCCACGTTTTTTCATGTTTTAGAGCAATATTTAAAATTTCATAATTTTATGTGTTACCATTATTCGTTTCGTTATTTACGTGATACGTGTGTTAACCTATACCTATGCATGTGGACGCAAAGCCTTGGAAATTAAATCCAAATATGAGAACTATGATCCTAAAAATATGGAGAGCATTTTAGTCCCCCCACCTTTGGCCTTAGCATAACCGGATACACACACACTTCCTAGCATGGGATTCTTTTTTTGAAATTTTGATACAAGTTAACATACTTCCTACAAAGTGGCTTGTACAAGGTCCTTCCTAGGCTCTCATTCGCGGATCATTTTTTGGTCCCCTTTTTCCCTATAAGTACTCGGCCAAACAAAGCATAGCACCAAGTCTAGGTGCATCCCATCTCATGCCAACATATAACCACATATTCTCATTTGTTCCTTATTCACTCTTAAACAAATTCTCTCACTAGAAAAATACACGAAAAACACTATCGTTCTCTTCTTTTCTTCCTTCGTTTGGTCGGACGCCTACAAACACCCATACAAATCCAATTTGTTTTTAATCATTGATCCCCATTTAAAGATATAATGTTCAAGAGTTGGATTCTTGTTTCTATGCCGGTATTTAATAAACAACGTTTGGGTTGTTCTTAGTTTTCCTAATCATCTTTCTTCGTGTTTTTCTTTCTTGTAAGTCATCTCTACATTTTCATAAAATGAGAAGTACTTTTGCATTCGTATGATCATTCCGAACAAGGTGTACAAAGCGGATCGTTGTGAAAATCATTACATATTTTTCTATAAAACTACAAGTCTCAAAGTTTAATCTTTTTATTTATAAATTAAAGAACATAAAAAGTAGTTGTACTTTTGCGTATAAAAGTTCATTGTGACTATTTTGATCATAAATATTGTTTATATTACGGCTATGTTATTAATTGAGATTTATCGGTATAGCGAGCTTGAATATTGTTGGCAAAAGAGATTAATTTAGATGTTTTGTTTGGTTGTGAAACATAAATTGGAAGTCGATAGAGTGTTTAGGTTTAGAATAAATTTGTGTAATAATGCTGGTTTTATGTCGAAAATAGAATGGATACACCTTTTGAGTCAATAAAAGAATGTACTTTCATAAAACGGGATTATTTCACGAGTCGAGATAAATACAAATGGAAAGTCGATATTTTTTAGCACGGTCCATGCCGAAAAATTTATTAAACTATTATAAATGTGTCAAAAAATAGTTACTTTTTATTATCAAACTATGTATAAAATGAGAATAACGTTAAGTGTCCGAGTTTTATTTGTGATCGGGTCCACTAAAAGACGAAATACACTAAAAGACAAAATACACTAAAAGACGAAATACACTAAAAGACAAAATATACTAAAAGAAGAAATATTTTCAAAGATGTGTCAAAATGTCAAGACTTGTCAAAACCTATAACTTTCGAAAGTACGTTTTGAAAAGGATACGCCATGTCTACTCATGCTCGGATGATCAACTCTTGGGTTAAGCATTATTCGTTGTACATTATTCTAAAACGACCACTATATGCTAGGTTGTCGCTAGTACCGTGAGATTAGTTTTCGCTTGATTGATTCCTTTTGATCCACAACTCGGATAAGGTGAGTTCATATCCCCGCACTTTTACTCGTTTTGAATAAATGTTTTATAACTTTGGGGTGAGAAACATTGCTTGTTTTTTAAATCGGACACAAGTACTTTCATGAGAATTTTTCCCTGTTTACGTGATGCCTAAGTACGCTAGACTCTTATTGCCCAAAACTATCTTGAACTGTTGACTCTTGACCGGTTAGGGACTAGTTGAGATCGCGAGTGAATAAATAGATCTATTAGGACTAATTATCCCTATCCGGGTAAGTCGCACTTACTACCCACAGGTCGCCCGAATTAAACGGATATATGTCATGTCGAATTTCGGATAGGAAATCTTAGGTCGGATTTCCTCTAGGGCAATGCAACCTATAGCTATATGAAAGCTATGTCTCCGAATTAGCATCGGTGTCATGAGCTTAGTGCAATGTAAGTATCTTTTATGTAAAGTTGTATTTGTTATAATTGTCGCATGCCTGTAAAATCTTGTGGTCCACTATTACATCAAATTAAACCTATGAATTCACTCAACTTTATGTTGACCGTTTTAAGCATGTTTTTCTCAGGTGCTTAGCTTGAAAGAATGTTGCTTTGATCAATAATGAAGTCCTAAATTGCCTGAACCGAGTTTCCAGATTCATCTATGGTTATCTTAATACCGTTTGTTGAACTTACTAAAGTCTATTCGCAATTTAACTTTTTGAATCTTTAAAGTTGATTGATGAAAACTAATTATTATTTTAAATTTATGCAACTGTTTATTATTAAAACGTACCCTTAAGAGGTTCGTTCTCCTATGCTTTGTACTATGAGGAAAAATAAAAAATCCAGGAACGTCCACGCCTCCGGACACCGTATTCCGTCCAGAGCCCGTTTTGGGGGTGTGACAGATTGGTATCAAGAGCCAAGGTTAAGAGAACCATGTAGTATAACACTAGGTCCCTGGACTATAACCATAAGGTTATACCTACGTGATTATGCGCCTATAACGTGATTTTACATAGTTACGTAACATAATTTTTAATGACTAAATCATAATATAAATTGTATTAAATACAAAGTAGTAACTAATATAACTATAAAGTTTATCCGCAATTTCATACCCATCATGCCGTACTCGATGACCCGCACATTTATTCGTTTATTTTGCATGCATCCAGTTACCCATTCACCCGATCATATGTTGCATCATGCATGGTTGATATAAAGATGATTTATATAAACTTTGCTTGTGCAGTCATCGGCAGTTCAGTTATCTCAGTTCTCTCCACTCATCAGAGGAAAGTACATCGAGGCCAAACCTAGCAAGACAAAGTGAACTGTTCGGAAACCACTATTCCCGACACCACAAAACCCGTGAATACTCCACCCACTACCATCAGACACAACAGAATACCCAATAAAGACACCTATCATAGCACCTACTATACCACCACCCCAATATACACCAAGCATCTTCCTGATTACTCACCTACATCTGATTCAGAGTCTATCCATCTGAGGATCCATCATCAGACCATATACCACCATTACCAGCTATCTCACCATTTTTATCATCGACTGACGACACCACAGACAGTGATACACCAGATACACCACCATCACCTACCCATGGTACACCTTTCACTGAGATTACCTCTTTACCCAGAAGAACATACCTGTCATAACCACAGTCGTCGAGTTATGATTCTAGCACCTGGATAGCCTATTCCCCATGGTCGACCGTACCGCTACCATCTTAATGGGCCGGTACACATAATGACCGCGAGGAAGAAGGTTGGACCATTACCTGTTCAGCAACTTGTTGTAGAGACATTCTTCGATCATCATACTCTTCTTCAGATTCATCATCAGAGGCACATCAGATTTTCATTCGAAGTCATCTGATTCTTCTTCGAGACACTCATTATCGGATCATTCTTCTCCTGATTTACCAAGTACTTTTGTGAGGCCATCTCGCAAGAGACGTAGATCCGCTATGACATCTGTACCCACCATTACCTACCCTATAAGCCTTAGCTTACACCTGTCCGTGCTGATTTGATACCATCACCATAAGATTGATTAGGATCCTGAGTCAGCGACGGATTTTAGAGGATGAGTATTTGAGCATACGTACCTAGAGAGTTGGGTTTGGGAGTTGACTTGAGGATGAGAGTTCTGGGAAGTACTAGTCAAGAGGAGGATTGATATAAGTGGATGATGTATGTTATATAGAGTGCTGGGAAGGGATATTGACCCTTGAGGCAAGTTATCAGGCGTGTTTTGATTTTGCCGATATTATCAAAGCTAGTGGGGTTAATGTTAGGGTTGGGACTGTGACCGTTGCTCGGGATGATGTTGAGACGGGTACGAGAGACCCAATTGTAGTTAGTGACGATGGAGATACACCTCCTATGGTACCAGAGGTTATCTATGAGCCTGCTCAGGATGAAGCAGCAGGGAGTATGTATGAGACAATTATGAGATTTTGGTATAAGAGGTTCCATTATCACACAGAGGCAATCCCAGTCCATCGTATAACTTGTAATAGAGAGGTACGAGGGAGCAGGGATATAGGATTTTGGGGTTTGAGTCGGCATCACTGTCTTCTTGATTAAGATGAATGCTGAGTTGGAGAGGGATAACAGAAGGCTCAAAGACACCGCGAGTGTTGAGATTCAGAGAGTTGACCGACTCTAGCGCGGGATGGCACGTATGTAGAGAGAGCTGAGGCAGATACGACGGTTTTGATTTTATGACCGAGTGAGAGTTGGAAGATTTTAATGATTGAGCTAGGAAGCGTCAAGGGCTTATCCAACCTTAGACATGTCAATAGTGGTTTGCAGTGATTGAGCAGTACGTTTTATTGATGACCGTAGTGTTAGAACTCGTATTTTCTATATTTAGAACCAATGTGATGTAATCACTAATGTTCGATGATATGAAATTGATATTTATCTATGATATGATGTCATGATTTGATTTACTTATGCTTTTTGCGTCATGCATTATGGGGTTTCCATGAATGTATTTTGATCATGTATTTTCTATGTGAATTAACCGTAAATTTTATGCAACACCGTTAGTGATCTCGCATCACTTATAAATCTCATCGAGTGTTACATTGTTATGTTGTAGGAGGATGCCTAACATACGATCCGGAGCATCCATGACCCATAAGGATGATGAAGAGAATTGGTTACTCGCCGAGTAGAATGAAGAGATGGAGGCTCGTAAAAGCCGCAATGAACCTTGAACCCCTGAATGAGAATGAGGATAAACAAAAAGGTGGGAATAGAGGAAATGGAAATGAAGGTAACAGGGGAAATGGAAATGGAGGTAACGGAGGAAATGGAAATGGAGGTAATGGAGGAAATGGAAATTGAGGTAAAGGAGGAAATGGAAATGGAGGGAACGGGGGAAATGGAAATGGAAGGAATGGAGAAAATGGAAATGGAAAAGAAATTTGAAAATGGCATGAACTATGGAGGTTTTATTCCAGTGTCTCGAGAGTTGCACATTCCAAGACATTCTAGAAATGTAAGCCACAATAATTTCTTAGAACCGAAGGCTGTTTCGGATTGACCCGCTGTTTGAGAAAATGGAGAATGTGTTAAATAAACATTAGTTGTCCATCGAAGTACAATGTACAATATGCTACAGCACACTACAGGATAGTGCATAGGACTTGGTGGAGACTATCATAAGAGAAGTAATTAGTTGTTGATGGCTGCATATGCCCATGAAATAGGCTTGACTTATAAAGTGATGACTAAGGTGTATTGTCCAAGGAACGAGATTCAGAAGATGGAGACTGAATTATGGAATCTGACCATGAAAGGAAACTACTTGACTGCTTACACTCAAAGGTTTCAGGAGTTGATTTTATTGTGTACTAGAATGGTCCCCGGTGAAGAGAACAGAGTAGAGAGGTTTATTGGAGGATTACTGGACAACATTCATGGAAATGTAATTGCTGCGAATCCAGCTAGACTCCAAGATGCCATCTCGTATAGCGAACCAATTGTGGACAAGAAAGCTCCAGGGTTTATTTGCAAGGATTGCAGATAATAAGGAGAAGGAAGGAAAAGTAACCCAAGATATAACCATATGACAACCAACCACCATTTAAAGGCAAAATGCAAGTAGGCAGAATATGTGCTAGAGCCTACATGCTGGGAACAATTGAGAGGAAAAGGGTAATGCTGGAACGCACATACTTCTTCAACAAGTGCATATACTACCAATGTATTCGGGCCATGTACATGTGAATGATGCAATAATTGAAAGATATGTGGTCACCAGAGGAAGATTGCAATCGGTCAACTGTTTGTTCAAACATGCAAAAGCCCCACTTAGAACATCAAGTGTTATTTGCTATGAGTGTAGGTGACCGAGACATGTGAAGAGAGAATGTCCAAAGTTGAGAAACCAGAACCATGGGAATAGAGTTGGAAACAAGACTGGAAACCAGACTGGAGGTAATGAAGCTACAGCAATGGCTTACGCCATTGGTGGAGGAGGAACAAACCCTGATTCCAATGTGTCACGGAAACGTATTTCTTCTCAAATAATTGTATGCTTCCGTGATATTCTATTCGTGCGTCGATAAAATTTTGTGTCGTCCTACCTTTAGTGCGTTTTGCTTTGATGATTTGCACACACCATCCACTTAGACTCCATTTATATCGGAAAACTTGCCGATGGAGAATTCATAAATAAATGTTTTTCTTAGAGGTTGCAACGTATAGGATGATTAGGTCATCCGATCGATCCATAGATCTAATGCCCGTAAGAACTAGGTATTTCGACATCATCAATCGGTATAGGATATGTTTTGGCGAAGAACCACGCTTGATCATTTGTGACGAGAAGGTCGTTTGTATTCCTTATGGAGATGAGGTATTGATAACCGAAGGTGATAATGTGCGACGGACGTAAGTAACTGGACAATCATATCGAGTACGTGGACCCATAATTATATTTAAAAAAAGGAATGTACAAGTCTCCCTAGTGCAGATACATCAAGAAGCTGAGGATAAGTCCAGAGGAGAATCGACTTGAGGACGTGGGCAACGTACGGGAATTTTTGAGGTCTTTCCACAAAAATTTGCCTAGAACTATACCACCTGCTCAACAGGTTGAATTTTAAATTGACTTAGGTCCCCCGGTGCTGGCACTGTAGCACTGAGCCCCGTATCGATAGAGCACCAGCCGAAAATGCAAAAGAGATTGTCCCCCTCAATTGCAAGACATCTACAGAGGATCATAAGACCTAGTTCCCACGTGTTTGTTTGTCAAGAAGAAAAGATGGTTCTTTCGGATGTGTATCGACTACCGTAAACTAAACAAACTTACTGTGAAGAACTGATCCCACTTTCGAGGACAACGACTGTTTGATCAACACTAAGATCAGAGTCTACTCGAAGATCGACCTGAGATCTGGTTATCACCAACTCAAAGTTCGTGAGGAAGACATTCCAAAGACAGCATTTAGGACTCGCTATAGACACTACGAGTTCCAAGTAATGCTGATTGCATGACTAACGCGACCGGACAAGTATTTCAAGTGATTTGATGAATCAGGTGTGGTAATACCGTATCTTGGATAGATTCGTGATTAGATATCATGCGATGATATTTTGATCTACCCAAGCAGCAAAGTGGAAGGCACAAAGGACACCTTAAGTTTCATTTTGAAGTTATTGAAGGAGGAAGAATTGTATGCCAAATTTTCAAAGTGTGAGTTTTGGCTGTCGAAGGTATAATTTTTTGGTCACGTGATTGATAGTGACGGCATTCACGTTGATCCCGCTAAGATCGAGTCAATCAAGGATTGGGCATCACCCAAGACACCAATCGAGATCCGTTAATTTTTAGGTTTGGCTGGTATACTACCGATATTATTTATCAAAGGTTTTTCAAAACGCTAGACCTTATGACGCAATTGTGACACATAAAAAGTTGTGAAGTTTGATTAGGGAAAAAGGCAGAGGCTGACATTTCAGTATGTTGTAAGCAGAAAATTATGTAGTTGCGTTGAATATGGCCTTACCGGAGGGAAGTGAGAACTTCCGTGTATATTTTCGATGCCTCGCATAAAAACGGTGTGCGCTCGTTTTTGATGTCAGAGGGAGACGGTCTAGCCTACGCATCCCGCTAACGTCAAGGTTCACGAGAAGAACTATAACACACACGACCTAGAGCTTGGTAAAGTAGTGTTTACCTTGAAGATGTAGAGACACTATCTGTATGGTACAAAGTGCGTTGTGTTCACTGATCACAAGAGTTTACAACACATTCTCGATTAGAAGGAGCTGAATATCAGACAACGAAGTTGGTTAGAGTTGTTGAGTGACTATGACTGTGAGATTTTGCGATATCACCCCTAGGGGAAGGCAACGTGAATGGCTGAATGCCCTGAGCCAAAAGGAGAGAAACAAGCCGCTACGAGTTCGAGCCTTAGTTATGACTATAGGGTTAAACCTTCCTAAGCAGATTTTGAGTGCTAATATCGAAGCCAAAAAGGAAGGAGAACTTCATCGTCGAATATATGCATGGCATGATTAACAAGCTAGAACCTCGCGCTGATGGAACGTTGTGTTTGAACAATCAAAGTTGGGTTCCGTGTTCTTTGTTTCTTGAGAGCTTTGATTATGCATGTGTCTCATAAGTCAAATTATTCCCATCTATCTGGATCGGAATAAATGATACCAGCACCTTAGGAGGCTGTATTGGTGGCCCAACATGAGAGCAGAAATTACCACTTATGTCAGCAAGTGTTTAACATGTGCCAAAGTTAAGATAGAATATCAGAAACCATCGGGTTTGTTGGTTCAACCAGAGATCCCACAATGAAAATGGGAGAATATAACGATGGACTTTGTGACTAAGTTGCCAAAGACGGCAGTCGGTCAAGACACGATTTGGGTAATCGTTGATCGTCTCACTAAGTCTGCTCATTTCTTGCCTATGCGAGAAGATGACATGTTAGAGAAGTTGACGAGACAATACTTGAAGGAAGTAGTCTCAAAGCATGAAGTGCTAGTGTCGATCATCTCTGATCGTGATGGGAAATTTATGTCACATTTTTGGAAGTCCCTTAATAAAGCATTAGGTACTCGATTGGATATGAGTACAACTTACCATCCAGAGACCGATGGACCAAGATTAGAGGACCATTCAAACAAAAGAGGACATGTAACGTGCATGTGTACACGACTATTGGAAAAAGATTAGGAATAGACACTTAACCAATTGGAGAATTTTCATATAACAACATTACCATATACCAGCAATAAAGTCTTGCTCCGTTTAGGCGTTTGCATTTGGCGCAAGTGACGATCACCTATCAACTAGGCTGAAGTTAGAGAAGTCAGCTCACTGGCCCAAAGCCCATTCCACGAGACGAACCGTAGAAGATCTTTCACAATCAATATCCTATCCAAGCCGCCCGTGATCGTCAAAAGAGTTATGCCGACGTAAGATGAAACCTCTTGAGTTTCAAGTAGGAGTTGGAAAGGAGTGATACGTTTTAGCAAACGGGGAAAGTTGAACCCTCGTTATATTGGACCTTTTAAGATCATTGCTAAAGTAGGAACCATTGCCTATCGTCTTGAACTCCCAGAGAAATTGAATAGATTTCATAGTACATTTCACGTCTCGAAATTAAAGAAATGCTTACTGTGATCTCTTGCTATAACCACTGGATGAAATCCAAGATGACAGACAAATTTGCACTTCATCGAAGAACCTGCCAGATCATGACCTAGAGTTCCAGCGTCCTGAAGCAGAGTCGTATTCCCTAATAGTCAAAGTATGTTGGAAACTTATATGAGGGGTCCTGACTTCCACCTGGGAACGAGAAGACCAATGCAAAAAGAAATACCCACACTTTTTACACTCTGCACCGCGCATAGGTTTGCAAATCCTACGCTTTGAGGACAAAGCTTCTTTTAACGGGGAAATAAATGTGAAACCCTAGAATTTCCGTTCAGTAATATTAGTCGTTTCTGTTTGTAATTTGAAATTATTAAACAGTTACGTTTAAAACCGGGAAGTTGTTTATCGTTATAATCTGAGTAATCGTCACCGGAGCCGAGCGAACACCAAACGATGTAGTATATATTTGCATAGCCACGTTTTCATGTTTTGGAGCAACATTTAAAATTTCATATTTTTCCGTGTTATCGTTACTCGTTTTGTTATTTACGTGATACGTGTTTTGACCTATACCTATGCATGTGCACGCAAAGCCTTAGAAATTAAATCCAAATATGAGCACTATGATCCTAAAAATATGGAGACCATTTTGGTCCCCCCCTGGCCTTAGCATAACCAGATATTTTCAAAGATGTGTCAAAATGTCGAGACTTGTCAAAACCTATAACTTTCGAAAGTACATTTTGAAAAGGATACGCCATGTCTACTCATGCTCGGATGATCAACTCTTGCGTTAAGCGTTATTCGTTGTACATTATTCTAAAATGACCACTATATGCTAGGTTGTCGCCAGTACCGTAAGATTAGGTTTTTGCTTGATTGATTCCTTTTGATCCACAACTCGCATAAGGTGAGTCATTATCCCCGACTTTTTACATCTTTTGAATAAATGTTTTAATAACATTGGGGTGAGAAACATTCTTTTTTTATAATCGTAACACAAGTACTTACATGAGAATTTTACCTTTGTACGTTAGCCTAAGAGCGCAGACCTCCTATTGCCCAAAACTATCATGAACTGTTTAATCTCTTGCTCTTGACCGGAGACCAGGTTTTTAGGGAGCAACGAGTGAATAAATTGATCTAATGGGACTAATTTACCCTATCCTGTGTAAGTCGCACTTAACAACCCACGGAATAGTTTGCCCCGTTTAAACGGATATATGTCATGTCGAATATCGGATAGAAATCTACGGTCGATTTCCCTCTAGGCAAATGCAACCTATAGCTATATTGAAAGCTATATCTGCAGAATTACATCGGTGTCATGACTTAGTGCAACATAAAATATCTTTATGTTAATTGTATTTGTTATAACTGTCACATGCCCTGTAAAATCTTGTGGTCCACTGTTACATCAAATTAAACCTATGAATTCACTCAACTTATTGTTGACCGTTTTAAGCATGTTTTTCTCAGGTGCTTAGCTTGAAATATGTTGCTTGATCTATATGAAGTCTAATTGCCCGAACCAGTTTTTAGATTTCATCTATGTTATCTTAAATATCGTTGTTGAACTTACTAAAGCTTCCGCATTTTAACTTTTGAATCTTTTAAAGTTGATTGATGTAAACTTATTATTATTTTAAATTTATGCAATGGTTTTATTTTAAAACGTAACCCTTAGAGGTTCTTTCACTATGCTTTGTACTTGAGATATCCATGGAACGTCACGCCTCCGGGACACGTATTCTCCCGTCTAGGGCCCGTTTAGGGGTTGACAGTTTCTTACTAAATAACCTTCTTCAAGGAGCTTAAGACTAGAATAATTGTATTAAATCTACAAAAGCACTATCTATAGATTCCGTCTTCGAATGACTAATTGTTCATATATGTTAAACCAAAAGTCGGATCTCTTAATTATCTTTGACTTGGCATTACCTTGATGGGTGGATACACAAAGTTCTCGCAAATTCTTTTTGCCATGTTACACCTAAAAATTCTTTCATATTCTTTTCTTGGAAAAGCATTGTAAATAACCATTTTGGCTTCATTATTTTTCGCAAGTCTCTTTTTGAGATCATTGGTTTGTTTTTCAAAAGGGATAACCTCATCTAATTTGGTTTTCGGATTTTGTACAACAGGTTGAAAATCACCATTGGTAATAACATGTCAAAGATCTAGATCTTTTGATTTAACATATGTCTCGACTATTTTTCCAATAAATAAAACAATCTACTTTCAAAGAGTGAGGTCTTTTGCATAGATTTCTTTCTAGATCTTTTGTTGGGAATTCATAGACCATCCAAAGCTTTAAAATACAATATATTTTAAAATCTTGAGTGACCCTCTGCTCCTGATACAATTGAAGAAACTAAAGGCGGGGGGGGGATGAATAGTTTTACAACGTTTGTTTTACGTTTTAAAAGTTTACTTTCAAAAATGTTTAGATCCGAGTTATATGTTTAACCAATTCATAATATGAACAAGAAATAACTATCTAAACTAAAACTAGATAACAACAATAATAATGTAAAGAGATAAGGAAAGAAACAACCAAATCAAGACACCAAGATTTTATATGCGTTTTGGTACGAATCACCTCTCGCCCTACTCCACCTCCATAAGTATCCTACTCGAGATTTTCACTATGTCAACAAGCTCCCTTTAGGCGGAGAAAACCGTTTACGAACCTTACGTTATTTTCCGACACTGAAGCTAAATGACTAGTCCTAAACTTAGCTAGAACCAATCTACCACTTCACAAGATATACACACTCACAAGATCTGCACTATCGGATCTACATAATATCCGAATCACATAAACACACAAGATAAATACAATAGAGGTTTGGTACTTAAAAGAAAAGAGGAGAGATCACTAATTAACACTTCATTTCTTGACGAATACGAGTATTCTTCTCTTGCACCTTTAATGAGAAGTAAGAGATTAGAAGAAGAGATTAGATACACTTTGAAACAAATCTAAGTAAAATTAGTGATCAAGAGTTTTAGTAAGAGAAGGAAGTTTTAGAGAGAGAAAAAAGAGACTGAAAAATTTCTTGCAAAAAGGAATGATTTTCAGCAAGGGGTGGACCAGTATTTATAGACAAGAAAAGCCAACGATAACTGGCGGCGGTCCTATATATATAAGGGGGCCGCCAGGCCTATAAGGGGGCCGCCAGTAGACCTCTGCTCCCTTTTTTGTATTTTTGAGAGGAAGGTTATGTATCTTATAGAAGCTTTTGTTTTTTGGGGGGAAAATTGAATTTCAAATTTTAAGTTTTTAAATAAAACTTTTCTTTAATTAGAAAATATTTTGTTATAAATAATTTTGTGAAAAACTTTTATAAAAAATATAATGGGAAAGAGAAATATTTTCTTGAATCACTATTCAATTGCTTGATTAGTTTGTTCATACCTTAAGTATAACTAATCTTAGAAATGGAATTATTACGATTAATAATTTTATAAACGTTTATTTTTAATCGTAAACAATTTTACATTTTGTTTATTATCAAAAGTTGTAGTAGGTTGAAAAAAATACAATAGACATTTTTAGCATTATAGTATTAACAATAGTTCAAGAAGGCAACACTTAGGAAACCACCCAAATAGCCTATATGTATATGTTTATCGACTTGTTACACTGACTTGTCTACCTCCTATGATAAACCCTTTTGTTGCACTCATTATTAGTGCAAGATACCCCTAGATCACCCTTGTTGAGCCAATCTATGTTTTCACCCTACTCTAAATGTTATTGTAACACATCTCGCTTTAGCCTACATGTAGTCTTTAATTTTCTTTGTGGTGAAATATCCTGGGCTACTTACGTCTATGGTTTCGGGGGAATAGGAAATGAGAATTATATGCAGATCGTAGGAAACCACTCAGTTATTATCTTATAAGACCTCCACTGATCACCACTTCTGACATTATTTATATCGTAGGGGGGGATGTGCGTATAATATCGGATGTTGCAAGGGCAATAATTAAAGATATAAACTCCTGTAACATTTGCATATTATAAAGAAAAGAGGGTGAAACAAAAAGCCGCCCATGTGCTAAAAATGTAAAGATGGTGCAAAAAAAAAGAGCTAGTAGCCCATTATTGCACCAAGACATCTCAGTAAAATGGAGCTAGTAGCCCATTATTACACCAAGTCATCCTAATACTCATGAAGAATGGAGCTAGTAGCCCATCATTGAAGATCAGATTTTCGGACATAAACTCTTGGACCCATGGATAGACAGTAACTAGTTATGACAACCTTAGATTATTTTAGACTATTTTTTTGTGTTTTTATTAACAACCATTAAATGTGTATCCCATGTCTATCCTAACCCCTTTTGTCACCTTTTAAAACCATATTACCCTTGTTGCCTTTGAGAATTATTTAGACCCTAATTCTAATTGGTGCAGATTTATGTACTTTTCAAGCTTATGATAGAATACATGTTATGACTGTGCAATTGAGCGATCACTCCGAAAATGAAGCACTTAGATTAGTGGAGAGCTGAGTGACTTTTTATCCCCTTTTCATGAGGTGTTTTTTCGCTATGAGTCTTCAGCATAAGAGTTTTTATAAAATTCATTTTCTTAGAAGTTATTCTCGCGAAAATCTTTTTTATGTGAATATTTTAACAGTTCTAGCTTGAGGGCAAGCAAAAAGACAAAGTCGGGGGATATTTGATAAAATCAAATATTTAATACTTTCTGGTGGAAAAATACCCCCTATATTACCTGCAAATGTTTCACTAATGCTCGAAAACGAGATATTTTCTATCATTTATAGTTTTCAGGTGAAATGCAGGAATGTGACAAGAAACAAGGGAAAAAGGACTTAAAATGTAAATTCTGAAAAATGTTACGGCGTAACACCAAAAATGGTCACACCGTAACATAAATTAAGCAAGTACGAAGATCAAGGACAAAGTTACGGCGTAACACCATATCTAGTTATGCCGTAACCATATATTTGGAAGGAAATCTTGACAAAGTTAGGAGTATATGGCCATAACACCAATCTATTTACCGCCTAACCTATATTTGGAAGGAAATCTTGACAAAGTTAGAGTTACGGCGTAACACCTTATCCAATTACGCTGTACCATAAAGATCCACAAATATGGAATGAAGATCACGTACATATGGAAGTTATTTGAAGGTTACGGCGTAACACCATATCTGGTTACGCCGTAACAACTGCTTAAAATTATGGAATGACATGTAAGATGGTTATGGCGTAACACCTTTATTGGTTGCGTCGTAACAGGTTCAATACCTATAAATAGTGGCCTCATTCAAGCTATACCGACCATCACTTTCATCCACTTCCAATAGGAGAGGCGCAAAGGCTTCCAACCTTCAAGAATTCTACCTGGAGACCAAGGGAGATGACAACTTTACTTACTTTTTTTGTATTTAAACTTCAAATACGAATACTATAAAAATTATAAGTTTCAATATAATGTCTATGATTTCTTCTATTTCTTGTTGTGTTTCCGTTACCCTGAGCGGCTAAGGACTTAAAGTGCTGGCCTAGTTATGTAATTACTGTTGTTATGATTGTTTCCTGTTAGATTATGGTTTCATTAGCTATTCCTTGACTATCGAGTAACCCTATGTTTTGGTAGTACGGGTGGTTTGGACCTAGCTTGACCCATAAATAGATTACCTTGTCAATATGGGATCCAATGGGTACTAGGGAGGATCACTAACTCCTTACCTGGTGTAGGAACTAACCGGTCACCGCACTTATCACTTTATATACTTAAAAAGCACAGGAACTCTTTCAAAGAGGGTTAATAATCTTTATAGATTATTAGATATGTTTTAGGAATAGTTGGGATTAATCACTATAACCTGAATAACCTACCTCCCAGATGATTTAGGACTGATTCAGAATCGCAGGAAGTATAGGATAGACTATATGTGCACATTCAAGTCTATCGACTTTTGAAACCACTAATGAAACCATAGTTTAACATTGCACAGGAATGCATTTTCATAACAATAGTAATGAAGTAACTAGGTTAGCATGTTTTCTCTCTTGATATCTCTAATTCTTTTATTTTTAGTATTTATTTTATTGTTATTTTAATTCCTTTCAATTTAAATCAAAAACCATTTTTAAAATGTGACATTTCAAATTAAAACTAATTACAACTTAGCTCTTGGGACGACCTCGGATTTACCATTCTATACTACCCACGATCGGGTTCTCTGCCCGTTAGTGCGTTGTTAGGTAGATCGAGTTTTATAAATTTAAAACTTGGTAAAAATATATTTTAAAATAAAATACGCATCAGTAGACCTAAGCTAAATTAAATTCAAAACCTAACTATTCCCCAACACCAGCACCAAAAACTTAGTGCGGGTCGTTGTGAACTTCACAAGAAGTTTTATAACTCCCTAGGCAGTGTACGTAACTGTTGTAGTGTAGTATAGGCAAGACTCTGGGGGTTGTTATCGCTCTCTAAGGGAATAGGTTGGGAAGGTTTGAACAGAATATAACTAGGGTCTAGGGGATTGAACGAAGAGTATTTTTGTATTTTTATATTTTAAGAAAGAAAGTAAAATTCTGATTTTGAGAGGTTTGGTTGATTAAAACTAATAATCAAACTAAACTACTTTGGTGGAAACTCAATAGGTAAATGAACGTATTTACTTAACCATGCACTACTCCTCAGGTTGCTTCTACTAAGTCTATTGCTTTGTCATACTTGTGACGATCTGTGTAAGTATTTCCTAGGTCATGAACAGATTACACGAATCCGTCGTATATGTAATATTCCGTTAAAGAAACGCACAAGTAAGGTAGTATGAAGACTATTACAAGGCCTCTAAGAGTACATTACATGCATTAAAACACTTAAGAGGGATCAACCATATTAGGTGTAAGGTAGTATGAATACTGATACCAATAGTATCCTTTCTACACACTCGCGTTTCCCTAGACGTCTATGCTAATGTAATATTTTATAACCAGTTTTCTAGAGCCTAACGCGCGCATCTATCATAAGAAGCAATATTAAAATGATCTACAACCTAGGTTTCATGCAATCATAAGTAAATACTAAATGGATCTAGCCTAGCATGTTAAATAGAAGCGAAGAACAAGAATCAATGAAACAACACAGACATATTGAATGATTAAAGATAGAAGACTTCAGTTGATTAGAACATGTGTTTAATGTTGTTACAAGAGGGTTATAATACCCTAAAAACGAGCCTAAAATCTGCTACACTCGACTTCTAACGATATGGTTCGTCTCCCAAAAGTTGCACACTTAAAGCCCTAAAAACGAGTTTGTATATATAGGAAAACGGACGTGACAGCGTCGCGTTATAATCGTGACGCCGTCGCCCCGTCGAATCTTCTAGGGTTTCTTTAAGCTGTGTTGGAATAGATTCACCTTAAGAACAACGAATCCGGAGGTTGGATGAAATGAAAGAGATGTGTAGCCATTTATTAGAGAAAAAGATAAGATGGGAAGTGTGTGTGTGTGTGTGTGTGTTTGTTGAGAGAAAAGAGGAGAAAAACACACACACACACACACTTTACAAAAGTGAGCTTCACCCCTCCATGGAAGTATGAAGGGGGTATTTATAGTCCCGGGCTTTACTAGCTAAACTAACCCGACACGACTATAAATGATAAATGTAATTCCAAATAAGTCACCATATTTTAGGGCTAACAATCTTCCCCCAATATGTGGACTTACGGAATTACTTACAATGTTCATAACAAGTACAAATAACAACGTAATATAGTCTTCCAAAGCGCTTCCATAGCTGAAGTTGTCTTCTGAGTTCTCCTCATCTTAAAACTTGTATTCCAGCCTGGATCTTCATTGTCTTTACTTGTTCTTGAACCATTGTAGTATGCATGAGTTGGATTAACTTCCCCCCAATCCATGCAGCATGTCTTGAAAAGCTTTCTTCATAGACTCCTTTTTGGCGAAGTTTCTGAATCGGCTTCCCCCCAAACCAACATCCCTATCTTAAGCAGATTCTAAAACTTTGATGTAGCTTGAACAATCTTCTACCTGTCATTAACGTGCACCTCGGAATTTTGTAGAAGTCAAACCACACTAATGACCGCTGCTTCTTGTCATTAGGGCTTGGTGAATATTCGTTTAGGGGTGCATGCGAGAAATCAGCATCTGTTCTTCTTATGTTTACAGAATACTTCACAAACCATTCTACGTGAAGTAGTATACACTACTTCCCCCCGGAAGTTGACATGGTAACATCAAAGTCAATTAAGTCCCGGATGTACACATTTCCCCCCATGATGGTTGCGAACTCTCGGATCATGGTCGGTGTACGTGATTCATACTCGAGAAGTTCTTGTCAATAATGCGCAAATCTTGATATAAATGAATCATTACCCTCTTGACTTCACAATCCGTAGAGGATGTTGAAGCAAGAATCAAGAACACTTGGTATAATCAAGGTCTTGTGAATGAATGGTATCGAAGAACGTTTTGAAGATTTTGCTTAGACTGTGAAGTATCTTTGTCTTGGTATAGACAATAAATACCCGTGAGAAGTGCTGGTTACATCTCAACCTTTATGACTCTATGGCTTAACTTACCAACCTTTATTCTTTCGGCTTTTGTTGTGATCACTTTGGTGAAGTTATCTCGATATACCAAACTTGAACTGAAGTTAAATCCCCTAAAATTTGTTACTTAAGCTATGCCAACGATTGTTGATTGAACGAACGGTGCTGAAGAGAATCTCTTAGTACCTTTTAACTCCATCAAAAGTATAAGAAGTACACACCTCTGGAAAATTATCCACAACTACATCTGGTGTGACACTGTGCCCTATAATGTAATCCTTTTAAGTGCTTAGTATTCCAGTCTTCATTCAAACACCACTTGACCTCTGGAAACTAGATAAACCAAGTCTTAATCATAAAAACTGTATTACGTTCAAGCAAGTCATCATCGATTAGAAAAATAGATGGAAGTCTCGATGATAAAATATGTAGCGCCTCTTCGTGATCCGACTTTATCGTAAAATAAGGGATACCAAATCAACTTCGTGATCACTTGTCTTCATTAATTCTCCGAAGTCCTCTAGCCTTTTTTGTCAGTTTAGTGAATCTTTTAGATCATTTTAGGTATTAAGTGTTGTTGTTTGTGTGGTATATTGTTTTGGTTGATTGTGGTTTGTTTGTTTGTTGACCTTGTTTTGATTACTTTAATATTCCCAAATTCGGTTCACATGCCACAAAGTCGGTCACATGCCCTCTTGATGCTCGGATCGCCTTAGCTGGTAAGGTCGTATTTTTTTTTTGGGATATTAGGTGTTCCAAAAACGAGGGTTTTATTTGAGACAACCCGCTGCACATTGGATAAACGCCACCCTTGTTTTGTTAGTCAAAAGCAGCCAAAAATTGTTAGCAAACCGACCGCCAAAATTGTTCTCTATACGCCGTCAAAGTTTAAGCAAAACGCGCCTGTTTTTATCCATTACCGCTGCATACATTATATAAAGCAAACCCGCGCCTAAGGCATACCGGCGTCCTTAGGCAAAAACAGCCCCGCCTATGAACAGTCGTCAAACCGCCTATGGATTTTTATTTGGGTAGAGTATACATTTGCATTTTTGTTAATAAAATAAGCAACCCGCCACACCTGTTCAAACCGCCGTGTATCTTTAAAATAATCAAACCGCCGCTTAAATTGGCAAACCGCCGTGTTCTTTTAGCAAACCGCCGACAATTTAATTGATTATTTAAAGCAACCCGCCTTTGACCTGGTCAAACCACCGGCTACTTTTTCCTTAAAACACGGATATTGTCCCCTACTATTGTCAAACCGCCACCAAGAAAATAATTTAATAATCAACCCGCCACCATGAACATTAAGCTCGAAATAAGCAATTTTCAACCAAATAAGCTATTTGACCACGCAAATAAGCTTTAGATGCTTATAACTAAGTTGGTAGGAGAAGATTAAACATATACTAACATGATTTTTCTTGTGGATCATTAAATTCGAACCAAACCGCCACCAAGAACACCAAAATAAGCCATACCTTTTTAGGCCTATATTTCGATCTAGAAGCTTGTGTAAGCCATGGTTTGGAAGCAATCTAACCTGTTTGACATGTAGATCAAGGAAAGAACAAGATTAACAACCCAATAAGCCCATAAAAAATCGAGCTGTGGCCTTTTTGGCTTAAAATATGCCACGAATTTTGAGCTTATTTAACCACAAAATCAGTTGGTAAACAACACGGATTCCCCCTATGCTCTAGTGCCAAATGTTGGAATAGATTCACCTTAAGAACAACGGATCCGGAGGTTGGATGAAATGAAAGAGATGTGTAGCCATTTATTAGAGAAAAAGATAAGATGGGAAGTGTGTGTGTGTTTGTTGAGAGAAAAGAGGAGAAAAACACACACACACACACACTCTTTATAAAAGTGAGCTTCACCCCTCCATAGAAGTATGGATGGGGTATTTATAGTCCCGGGCTTTACTAGCTAAACTAACCCGACACGATTATAAATGATAAATGTAATTCCAGATAAGTCACCATATTTTAGGGCTAACAAGATGGTTAGATCCTGACGCCGTATTGATTTCTCTGATGTCGTCCCTTTGATATCTTGACGCTGTCACATCGAATTGTGACGCCGTCTCCAACGACTGCATGCCCTTTTTTTCATCGATCTTGGTGTAGAGTTGTAATCTTGTCTGTTTCTTCTCCAAATGAGCCCAACTCATGCGTATTTCCTCCAAAAGTCATCCAAGTGCTAAAAACACAAAAACAAACGATTAAGCACGTATTTAGAGCATATTTGCATGATTTATGAGGTTAAATTACCTCAAAAAAGTGTATAAAATGACACCTCTTCAAGAGTTCTATTTTTCCTTTCAGCAACACCAATTTGTTCAGGTGTGTAAGGAGAGGAAAGTTTTGAGATATCCCTTTTTCATCACAGAAGTTGACAAGAATGCTATTTCTGAATTCAGTACCATTATGAGTTCTGAGTTGTTTGACTTTGATGTCATTTTAATTTTCAAATCTTTTGATGAAAGATATAATGGTTTCAGGTGCTTGTCTTTTCTTTTTCAGGAAGTGTACCTTGAGTACTCATCAAAGATGACAAGGGTATATTTTTCATGGTTTATAAACCTAGGAGTTACAGGCCCAAACAAATTCATATGAAGAAGATGAAAGTAATTTTTGATTGATGATGTTTGCTTTGTTTTGAAACTGGCTCTATGATACTTTCCTTTTTTCACATGATGAACATGGTTTGTCCTTTGAGTATACAAGTGAGGGAAGCCCAATAACAAGTTTTTATTTGGCCAGTTGGTTAATTGTTTTAAAGTTTAGATGAGCAAGTCTTTTATGCCAAAGCCAGTTGAGATTTTCAATAGCATTGGAAAAGAAACAAGATTCTTGTTCATAAGATGTCATGTCAAAAACATAGACATCTCTTAATCTTGGAGCAATCATAATAACTTTTTTGTTAGAGTTGAAGATTGTTCCTCTTTTCATTAAACTGAACAATATATTTAGCATTACACAATTGACTGATGCTAACTAAATTGTATTTAAGACCATTTACAAATGTTACTTTAGTGAAAACTATACCATTAAAATTAATAGAACCATATCCTTCAGTGATGCATGTTGAGTCATCTTCAAATACCACTTTAGGACCTGGTTGTTCCACATATTTGTGTAGATAGCTTTTGACACCAGTCATATGCCTTGAGCATCCACTGTCTATGTACCAGATGTGCTTCTTGATGTCACTCTACACAAATAAGTTAAATGGTTAGTTTTGCTTTAAAACCCACCTTTTAGTGGAAGTCTTAGATCTTTTAGCATTTAATGATTCAGTCCTTTTTTATTAAAATGCTTCAGCTTTCTTAGCTTGAAGTGCTTTACCTCTCCTAAACCATTCAATGTCATTGTGATCAGTTGTGGTATGAACATCACTACTACAAGTTTCACAACTTTTTATGACATGCTGAGGGTTTCTTGGTTTAATTCATCTTCTTAGAGAAATGACCTTGTTATGACCATGTGTGTCATGGTCATAACTTCCATATATCTCACAAATGGGATAGTTAACATAATCATCTGATATATGATCATTAAACCCATGCTGTATGCAAGGAGGGTGAGGTTTTGATGGTCTTGAGGCTCTAGATCTTGAAGAAGATCCACCTTAACCTTTGAGATGATGAGCCATGTTCATAGTGAAAATGTATTCAGCATGATCACAAGTTCTGTGATCAGTTCTCTCACATTTTTTACAAAACAAAAGTTTGTAACAATTCTCAAAGAGATGATTGTTTAATCCACAAAGTTCACAATTCTTTTCAAATTTTGTTTTGTATTTGTTTTCTAGTGTATTTTAGGGAACCTGTTGAGGATTGAGTTTTGTAGAGTAAGATGACTGGGTTTTGCTAATTTGTAATTTCAGATCATTTAGTTCTTTCATTACAATAGACAAAGGATGCTCATCTTTAGTTTTCACATTCTTTAGTTTACCAGCAGGAGTTGTGTTAATTTTAAAAGTTGAACCAATTTTGTTACCCTTAGCAGGAACTGAGGATGGTTCATTTATGGTTATACCTTTTAAGATTTAAGATTTGAATGTGGAATTTGACTTCAAAATTGATTTGATAGTCTTTGCCCCCAAAATAGGTTCAGCACCAGCTAACTTCTCTAGTAGAGGAAGAGGGGTGCTACAAACTAAAGATTCATTAGCTGAATCATACTCAGTACTGAAGAGTCAGTGACAACAACTGAAAGATTAGTTATTTTCACTTGTGACTCAGCTGGAAGAATTCTACCAGTATCGTGATTTGGCAAGATAAAACCTTTAGCTTCAGATAACCGGGGTATTTCAACACCCAGAGTGGACACGTTTGTGTCTTCAGTTGAAGATTTTACAAAGACTAAGTCTATTTGCCCATAACTAGAGGGGTTTTCAGTGAGTTGATCAAGTCTCATAATTCTTTTCTTTTGATTAGGATTTTGTTCACTGATACACTAATTTACTTTGTTAGAACTGTTAAGCCACGTTTCAGTGATTACTGTTAGCTCTTTCAGTTCTTTTCTTAAGTTTTGATTCTCTTTGAGAATTTTAATGTTTGCATGATGCATGGTAAGAAAATTAAGTTTTGCTTGTTTTAATACTAAAAGTTGTTCTTTGCATGTATTCAGCTCTTGAACAAGATCTCTATGTTTAGATATAGGATTGTTTTTTTGTTCTTCAACATAGTTAATATCAATACACAAATAATCAATAAAAGATTTCCTTTTATCATTATCTTCCATATCAAGAAGAGTGTGTACCTTTCTCATAGTGATCTTTACCCATTCACCATTTCTGGCACTTTTTTGCCAACAGCAATATATTTATCATTAGCAAGTATCATGAGAACCTTTACTTCAGTTAACTCATTGTCATCAGAGGAGACATCTTCTTCATCCCATTCATATGCTTCAGAAACAAGACTCTTGTTCTTGCCCATTGATGATTTAGACGATGAAGCACTAGAACTATGGAGAGCCAACTTAGCCTTGACTTTATTGTATTTTGCCTCAAAGTCTTTGTTTGGCCTTAGTTCAGGTTTCTATTGAGAGTGACTGAAAACTTTTGTTTGAGAGTTTTGAAAAGGTGATGAGTATGAACTATGAAGGGATTGAAGTCTTTAAAAAACTCTCTCTTGCAAAGTGACCTTTTCTACCACACTTGTGGCAGATGGTATCATCAGTTTCTTTTACACTGCTGAACCTTTGAGATCCCTTTTTGAAGAATCTTTTAGACTTGGCTAAAAGAGATCTTTATTGATATTATTCTTCAAGGTCATTCAAGTATTCTTGACTGGACCTTGTATCATCTTCATCATCAGGACTATCTTGAAAGTCCTGGACAATAGAGTTTGAGAAGAAAGTAGTTGACAAGGGAGTTACAGTGAAAAAAGATTTTTTCTTTTCAGTCTCATAAATATTATCTATGAGGTTTTCTTCATATTTGAGTTTACCAAATAGAGAAGCAAGTTCAGATTCTTTCACATGATTTGTGTTTCTAAGACTTTGGCAAAACCTTAGCCACTTCTTTAGCAACCTATTTATGAAACCAGTATTTATCTCAAGCTTTGAAAGTTCGATGCCATCATTTACTAGCTCATTCATTAAAGCTTTATATCTGGTGAAAGTTTGTGTTAAGGTCTCACCTTCTTTGAATTTAAAGTTGTTGTAACACAAATTCAGGTCCATAACCTTACTTTCTTTCACATCAGAGGGGCCCTCATGATATAGTATCAGGTCATCCTAGGTAGATTTAGCTGTTAGACAGTTGATGACAGAGTTCATTTGGTCATCCGAAAGAACAAACATGATGAGACTTTTGATTCGTTGGTCTAAGTTAGCAGCCTTTCTCTCATCACATGTCCATTGTCTTTCAGGTTTCCTCTAACCAGCTGTCATAGGGACATATGGATCATTTTCAATGATGTTTTTGAATTGAGGTTCAATACCTATTATATGGCACATGAACCTCTTCTTCTAATTTGTGAAAATTTTCACCTCTAGCATATGAGCAACATTTAACTGGCCACCCCTATATTCAAGAGTATGTGGTACCTCTACTGCCATTTTTAATGCATCTTGATTTTAAAAATCTTCTGAACAGTTATATACAAACTTTTGAAAATGTTTTATAAATCAAACTGCTCTGATATCACTTGTTAGTCCCCTTGAATGTGATAATATATTTATCAAGTTAAACTAATCACATTCCATGACAACGAAGTGAATTTTAAACAGATATATGTAAACAATATAATGAACAAGTTTAAAACATACAGAAGTAACTTTTTAACGTATAGGTTCTTATTAGAATCAAATAAAGAATCTATGACACACCTTGCTTGCAGAATAACAAGGTGGTTGAATGACAATTGGGTTGTGCTCTCCTTCTAACTTAAACTTTAACCAAAGTTATGAGTTTAAGAAAACAAACTATTCGACTAGAACTAAAGCTTCAACTTCAGCAGTATTTGTTTAGTTTGTTTGAGATATAAATGTTCTTTAATGTGTTTCACATTAATTAGAAGAGATAACATTTACTCTCAACATCTCTTTTCTTTTATAGGCATAGAGATTAGGGTTTACAAGCTTAACCTAGTATATGTGTCAAACATTAAATGGGTGGTTGAGATACCATTTAATGCACACTTGCTTTATAGTACTAGGTATAGTCCTTTAAGGAAAGTCGTTGTATTTCTATACCAACTTTAGAAGTATCATTCCCAAGGAGATCTACTTTATTCTTTCTGATATAAAGCAATATTTTTCTGTAACACCCCCAAAATACGATACGCATCGGAATACAACATTTGGGGTGTTACTTTATAATACATATATACGAGTCCCAGTAAACGTTCAAAGATACGTTTATAAAACAAACTTTATTTCATTTATAAGAAAGATCAGAGTCACATAGGTCCCAATAACAACGTAGAAATTTAATTCTTAAAGTCATAACACGACTTGGTTTCTAAAAATATTATTTTAATTTATGACACTACTTCACCGAGACACCGTCCTTGATATCTGCGTTCCGTCTCATCCAAGCCATCAATAGCACCTAACCTGAGATACATGCTTAAAAAGGTCAACAAAACGTTGAGTGAATTCATAGAGTTTACACATAACAATTAGAACGCTTAATTGGTTTCGCAAAACATATAACATTTCTCGTAGGGCAAATTATAAAAGTAATGATTTCCAACTAAATGAGCCCATGTACCGAAACTTAACATGTAACACCCCCAAAAATGTGTCGCAGCGGAAATATGTCAGGGAGCGTTACTTCATAATACAACAGCACAAGATACAAGAGAACGACCTCTAAATGTGTCGTTTGTAAAACAATCTCGTTGATTTTCTGAAATCAAAATAATAGTTGTCCCATAATTACATCACCATGAAAAACTTGAATGTAAAGACTCCAATGCACATTAAATAATCCAAGCATCTAGTTCACCTGAGAAAAACATGCTTAAAAGTGTCAACATTAAAGTTGGTGAGTTCATAGATTAGTTTAAATATGAATGTAAGTTTCTCGACAATAGATTTTTCCTGTGTCATTCAGTACAATGTAAATACTTATAAAATAGCACGACCAATTTTATGTTACCAAAGTACATTTATCCCAGAGATTTTTATAAATAATGCTTGACAAATTTAATGTCACCAATATGTTCCAAGTATGTATGTGTCGGGGGCCCTGTAGTCCCCAACGTGATCCGACATGTTTTATCGTTCTTCTAGTGATAGCTAGTCACCCGAACTGGGGTTATGTCAATCCCGAATAGATCATTTTATATTCATTAGCCGTGGACTTCTGCTATATGTTCGTTAACTGGGATAGCTTAATCACCAAGAATCAGGGATACCCACCCGAAAATAGATCTGATTTCATAAACATTCGCAGCTCAACCTCAAGTGAATTTACAGTTCATGACACTGTGACGGTAGAATTCGTTGTATGTACCGATTCGGGCAGTGATACTAAATAATGTGTTCCCATCATGGGTGTTCCATCTGCAACACCCGGGCATGTAACGCTTGTTGGCCCCGCAAGCGCCAAACAAATCGTGATCCGAAAATCATTTCAAATGTAAAGTATGCATTTGTGACCAAAAATAAAGTCAAATAATGTATCCCATAGCGAGCTATGCAAATAAGTATGTAAACCAATTTGAAATCAACCATGTAAATGTGTTTGTAATGAATTGCAAAATCAAGTAGGTGAACCAAGAGTGTAAAATAGTATGTAAAGGATATTGTGAACAAATATGTAAACAAGTTAAATTGAGCATGTATTCTCCCCCGAGATTTGTAAAGTAAATGTAAAACAAGTGAAAGAGGGGCTATAAACTCACATCGATGATGACGAATGATTGGCGGGAATGTACACATTGAGTACAAGACAAAACGGAAACTGGAACGGCTCGATCAAGAAGTTGCAGCTTAACCTAACGGCTAAGTCTCACTAGCCTAGGATAACTCATTTAGTTTCCCGATGGATGATTACATCAATGCGGCCCGTTGATAAAAGATTTAGGTTTCGAGTGGCAGTTTGGTCTCGCGGTTGGTTCGATAAAATAAATCAAAAGTATATAATTCATGTGGTGAATTATATAGCCAAGTATGTAGTATATTCCGTATATACTACACATTAAAATGAACAACTATAAAATTCATATGGTGAGTTTCATAATTAAGACAAACAATCAAAAGAAAGATTTGAAGTATATAATACCTTATAAGAATTTATAAGAACCGCGTGTAAATTATTAAATAAAATAGTTCGACTCTTTTCCGGAAATCACCGTTTAACAATCATTAACAAGTTCTGGTATGAAAGTAACTGTGCGTTCTAAAGTTACAAATCGTGTTAAAAGATGTTTGTAAGGTTTTTACAAAAATTGTAACATTATCATATTGTCAAAAATTATAAAGTGTTATTTTATAATTTAGTATTTTGTTTCCTTGGCGGGTTTCTATAATATTAGAATCATAGTGAATGTTACTAAGCATATATATATATATATATCTTTTTGAAATTTTTGCCATGACCTTCTCGTTTATGTGATGTTTCCCATATTTACAAAGTTTAATGTTTTTCACTTTTCAATCAACCAACCCATGTTGCAAAATATACTCGTGTTCCAATATTTATCTAGGCGATATTTAAATAATAAATAAAATATTAAAGTCAAGCACCCTTTTTAAATGATGAACGAAACACGCCCTATATGGGCTTTCAAAACCACAACCAAACACCCTTGTGTTGGCGTTTACCACAAACCAAACACACCCGAATCTGCTAATAAGCAAATCCACCCCTTTGGCTGATGAACTTATAACCAAACGCGCCCTTGACTATTTTGCTTAAACCGAACGCACCCTTGTGCGGTTTCACTCAACCAAACGAACCCTATGCTGTTGTACCGAAAGGCAAACGTACCCTACTTGCGTGAATCACAACCAAGTTCACTACCCACGGCTGTCTAACAAAACCGAACGCATCCTTAATGCGTATAACAAATCAAACGCACCCTAACTGATTTTTCACAGCCAAACGCATTCTTATTATTTTCTATAATCATCGAACACACTCTTGCGTGCTACACTGCCAACCAACGCATCTCTTGGTACTACTCTACCAACCATACACACCTCTTGGCTATTCATAACAGCCAAACGCCCCTATATGGTGTTAACCATAAGCAACCAAACGCTCATGCTGCTAACCCGCACCCAAACAGACTCAGTCTGTTACAGCAAACGCACACCTTGGGTCGTTATAAACTAACCCAAACGCACCCTGACTGGCGACTCTAACAACCCCAACGCACCCTATTTGTTTTGAGACAACCCGAACGCACCCGTTGGTGGTGTTGATTTAAAACCAACAGCACCCATGTGGGCCTGTTAAAATCAAACGCACCCTCGTGCTATGTAAACCCACGAAAACAAACACCCTTTGTGAGTCGCTGTCGTGATAGAGACGATGGTGGCTAGGGTGGTGACGTCGATGGTGATGGTGGTGGTGTTGGCTGGTGGAAATGGTGATGTGGGTGATGATATTTATGGCGTGGAGATGGTTGTCGGCAGTGGTGGCGGCGTGGTGATGGAGTGGTGTGGATAATGAGATGACGTGGAGATGAGGATGATGATGATGGTGTCGACGGGTTGTTGGCCGGACTTGACCGGGATGTGGCCGGAAAAACAGGAGCGGCGCCAGGAAACTTATAAGAGGTGTGTGTGTGTTGTGTTTTAGGTTTATAAGAAAAAATGAATTGAAGTAACCCTAAAAGGGTTACTTATATATCTAAAAAAAGTTCTCAATCAAAGTGAAGAGTGTATGATACTTGAGGGTTAATTGTGTAAGTATTTCCACAGGGACCAAAGTGTAATTTTTGTTAAATACTGGTTCGGGTCTCGTTTAGACGACTTAACGAACGATTTAAATCTCGAAACTTGCGCCATTGTTTTCTAAATCATTTTTCCGATAAAAATGAGTATTCACTCGACTAATTTTCGTAAATGTTTTATAAAATTTATTTAAAACGTTTAATATTTATTTTGTGACTTGGTCAAAAATAAAAAGAAATTTTATCTCGAATGTTCGCGTTATCAACAACGCTTAAATAAGTAAAATATTAAATAATTTTATTTAATATTTTTATTAAATAAATAGTTATAATTAGAAATAAATTTAATTATTTTTGTGTGCCGGTACCCGTTGCGTGCAGTTTTCAAAATTTTGCGGGGCTGATTTAGCCCTCTTCTGCTTGTTTTCAAGTCTCGGGTAAAACTAAAAAGTTGTCTGAAATTTCGTTTTACATCAAATTGCTTTAGGGTCCGAGGCGCGTGGTATAGTGGATCGGTTAGATCCGGTGAAGAGGAGTATCTTTGAGGTTGGTCGGAGAACTCGTCGGAAAGTTATTCCGGCGGCCGGTCAAATTGAGGGAGAGAGAGAAGTGATAGTGGTGTGTGTGTGTATAAAGATGGAAATGAAATGAAAGTGTTATAAGTGTTATTTATATAATAAAACTTATAAGAAAAGTGGCAAGTTATAATTTGTTCAGGGTCTATTGTGTAACTTTTTAATGAACTTTTGATAACTTTTGGTTCGGGACACGTTTGAGCGACTTAACGAATGAATCAACGCACGAAACTTGCGCCATCGTTTTCTAAATCATTTTTCTGAAAAAAATGAGTATTCACTCGACTAATTTTCGTAAACGTTTTATAAAATTTATTTAAAACGTTTATTATCTATTTTGTGACTTGGTTAAAAATAAAAAGAAATTTTAACTCGGATATTCGCGTTATCAACAACGCTTAAATAAGTAAAATATTAAATAATTTTATTTAATATTTTTATTAAATAAATAGTGATAATTAAAAATAAATTTAATTATTTTTGTGTGCCGGTACCCGTTGCGTGCAGTTTTCAAAATTTTGCGGGGCTGTTTTAGCCCTCTTCTGCTTGTTTTCAAGTCTCGGGTAAAACTAAAAAGTTGTCTGAAATATCGTTTTACATCAAATTGCCTTAGGGTCTGAGTCGTGAAAACGTGATTTAGATGATCGTTCTTATAAGTCAAGCTAGACCCTAAAAGTCAAAGATTGAAATCGTCATTCAAAATTTCGAAAATTCTCGGATGTTACAGTACCTACCCCTTAAAGAAATCTCGTCCCGAGATTTAATTTGTGTTAACCGATTGTGTGACCAAGAAAAGATTTAAGATTTAATAAACCAGTTCTAAACAAGACGCTGATACTTTATTCAGCAAAATTTGATGTTTTTAACACTTCTCAATATACCAAGAATTTTGGCTAGGTTTCATCAGGATATTTAATCCATCAAAATAGGTATCTCAAAAAAAAATCACTTTAGGTCTTATGACCGATATAAACGCGTTCTAGAGAAAATCTCTTAATAGTGAAAACTTCAAGGAAAAAGGTGTAGTCGCGTGAGTATGTTTGTATAAGCTTCTAAATGTCCGGGGACGGAGTCTCGTTCCTACTATCTGCAATGTTCGATGATTCACATCAAAGTGACTCATGGATGTAAGTACCCAACTTACTTGGCAGTACAAGGACGTATCGCGACCTAAGTCTTCCTACTAGTGGCCCGGAATGAATAGTCCAACTATCTGTTTCGTCGATAGGTGTTCATCTAGTTTAAGGAGAGTTACATTACCTATTGGATAAAGTTGTATCAGTCGGGACCGCTCCAGGACCCAACAGTAGCGACCATAACGTCAATACTATAACAAATGGTGACGGGACATTGCACTCAGTCTGTTAGCTCCACAGACAGTTCGTGATTTCAAGGACTTGCAATGGCAAAAGTAATAACTTAAGAATGAGATAAGGTAGCTCCAAGTAGGGGTGTCAATCGGATCGGGTTGACCCGACCCGAACCCGAACCCGAACCCGATAAGGCTTATCGGGTCGGGTCTA
>BQNB010029073.1:6523-51494 GCA_026074375.1 Tanacetum coccineum
ACGACTTCACAACTTCACGATTTCTTCACAACTTCAAGACTTCTTCACAACTTCAAGACTTCACTTCACCACACTACTTATATCGTAACTATCTAACACTACTTGGTAAGATCACCACGATCTAACTATACTGACAAAGATCGCCAAGATCTAGCTACTACACACAAATACAAGATATACAATTAATTTACAAATATGTTATATGAATGCAACAGGGTTGCAATACACACTAAGGTGTAATACTTCTTCACTTGATGGAAATATTCTTCTCTTACACTTAAGGAATTGAGCTTGGATCACTTGGAAACAAAGCTTTATGATTAAATGATCAAAGGATTTTAGTGAGATGTGTGGGCTATTTTTGAACAGAAAGATTGAATGCAAAGGTGAGAAAATAGTGGGGAAAAGTCCAGTATTTATAGGACAAACAGGTGGAGCGTCTACCTATGGGAGGTCCCCTTAGAATTAAGGGGGCCGCCCGTGTATTTAAGGAGGCCGCCCTAGGCTAGGGCCTCCCCAGTTTGTCTTTTGTGTATGAGGAATTTTCTGGAACTTTTCTAGCCGTTTTAGGTCCGAAAATTTGAATTTCAAAATGTTTATTTTAAATAAAACATTTTTTAATTGTATAAAATGTTTTGTAATGTTTATAAATATGTTTACAACATTTTATAAAAGTTTGAGGTTGAATAAAAATTTTCTTTGATCATAAAATGCATTAAGCATTTATTTATTCATGCCTTTAAGTGATATAATTATCGAAATAAAAATTTACTACTAATTACTTGTTTACGTTTAATTTTACATTGAACGTTTTTATATTTTGTGATTATCAAAACGTAAAGATATGAAAAATATTAATAATGTTTTTAGGCATTATATTTTATTAACAATCTCCCCCTTTTTGATGATTACAAAATTTAAACTCATTAAATGTAAAATTATTTTTAAACAAGTATTTAGTGAGTTTCATGTCATTTCTCCCTCTTTTTGTAGAATCAAAAAGACATCGTCGAGAATTGCTAGTTAGATCGACAGAATAATTGCTCCCCCTTGATGTGTACTCCCCCTCGTTCGAGGGCATCAAGGAATCGAGATATGGTTCTTGGCTACAAAACCGAGTTAGAACAATACAAATATTTTTAACATGTAACAAGAGGGAAAAATATGGCATACTAGTAATGAAACCAACAATAATTATCCCATTAAAGTAAAATAGTGTGTGAACCACACTCATGCATACATAAGGAAAATAGATAACATGCTAACATACATGAAATTTTAAAATACAAAGAGTCCTAAAACTAGTAAAGCTCCATAGGACTTGCTTGCAAAATGATGGATGGACAATTATTTAAGAAGACAAACATAGAGTATGTTTAGTTTGGTGAATATAGTGGAGGTGGTGGAATGATGGTTGTTGATGGTTATGAGAGCATGTGTTCTATATATGAAAACATATATTGAAGTTCGTCTCTCAATCCAAATATGAGAGTACGATTGTGAATGCAACACAAGCATGAATCTTCATGTGCCTCAAGAAGGTTCCAAGGAATGGGATGACCAACAATAGGTGGTGAAGGTGATGGAGTATCAAATTGGACATCAAGTGGGGTAATTGGTGAAAGGGTGAGAGTGATGTCCATTGATGCATTTTCTTGAGTTGGAGGTGGTGGAGAAACTCTTGGAGGTGGAGATGTTGGTGGGTTTAAGTAACCATTGGGTGAAAGTGATGTTGATGAGGTTGGTGATTTGGGTATGTAGTCAATTGAGGATGAGGAAGTATCTTTGGTTGATGGTGTTTTGGAGGGTGCATTAGGAGCACTAGGTGATGATAGTTGAAGTGTGGGTGATGGAGTTTTTGTGTCATCATGGGTTAAATCCACAAACAATTGTTTTGGTGGAATGATGTTGATTTTTGGTCTCTTGGAGGCTTTGGAAATGGAAGCTCTAGTGGATGCCATGGATGTTGATAGTGGTTAGTGTATGATTTGGTGGATGATGTGTTGGTGATGATCATTTGGAAGGGATTTATAGGAAGAGAATGGATTGAAAAATGAATGAATTTGAACTAGTTTAGGTTGTTCCAAGTTATGTTCTAGCATTCTGGGCAAAAATAGCTGAGACTAGGTAAAAGAGGGTCAAAAAACAGAAAAAATATTGTTTTACCCGTGATTCACTAGGGAGGTCCCCTTAATTAGGGGGCGGTCCCCTTAAAGATAAGGGGGCCGCCCGTTATGAATTAAGGGGGCCGCCCTCTGTTGGCTTCCATTTTTTACAGAAAAATGATTTTTCTTAGAATTTTTTGTAAGAGTATTTCTGTTTTGGTGGTTTATTTGCAGCAAGCCCTATTGAGTTGTATGAGCACATTTAATCATAATAATAAACACATTAAATCATGAAACCAAAATGGCATAACTAGTTAATTTAATAAAACAACCACAGTTTTAAGGCATCATAGCAAATAAGTACCTAAAAGATAACCAACATTAAGTATTCCGAATATATCGGATCGATCATCCTCAAGTTGTTAATAACATACAATTTCAAGTAAAGATTTCCTAAAATTCATTTAGCCATCTCGTGATCACTCCACTCCTAGGTCCTTCAATTTCTTTTCTGCTAACACTCCTTTTAGTGCTTTTCCAAATGACTTGAAACCTCCACACATCTCCTTATGCATTTCTTGCGTTTGGTTGAGCGAGGTGGTTTGTCGTTCAAAGAGAGTTTCATCAGTTTGTTTGGAAGCGGAAGGCATTTCGTAGTTTTGGTAGTTGAGTGGATTAAGAGAGTTAAGATAGGTGGTAGGAGATGGAGTACTTACACGAGAAGTTTCGACATCATCATATAATCATCATATCATATTATCATCTTCTTCTGTTGATGAGATGGACGTGCGTGATGTGAAGATGATGAGGATGAGACGGAATGGCGTGCCTTGCCATGATCACTTCGAGGTCTCCGAGTTTGTTTAAGAGCAAGAGGTACGCTTGAACTCCTTTTTTTCAACAATGTCATAAATGCCATTGTCGAGATGAGGATATACTTCCATGATGTGACGATAAAGACGAGTCAAGAACATACCGTATAGAAGATTGGCGGTTGGATTTGCTTTAGCACATTTGATTCGTTTGACAAAGAAGTAAGCAAGATTGTATTGTTCCTCGGCAACAACACAATACAACATATGAGCAAGACAAGCGGGGAGATGGTCCCGATGTCCTCCTAGTCCAAACATATTCTCTCAAATGAGTTCTTCCCATTGCTTCATGTCGGGGCTTAGTTCCTTAGTGAGGATTTGATTTTAGAGTGAGGGTGACAGTTTGACTTTTAATGGTATGGTCTACCATGACACGTTCCAATTCAAGAAGTCAACGAATATCGTCAGGAGTAGGAAGGTCAGTGGAATATGGTCCCTTTGTTTATTGAGAATACTCAAGAGATGCAAGGTCCCACTCGTTGGTAAAAACGGCTTGACCGTTGTAAGGAATTTTAAGGATTTGACCGAATTAAGCAAGAGTGAGAGTTATGAATTTTTGTTTGAATTCATAAGGAGTGACATGATTCGCCATATTCATCGGTTTAAACCGTGACTTGACTATAGAAATCAAGAATGAATCTTGGAACAATCGGTTCGTTGATTTTAAAGAGACAATCGAAGCGAATGTTTGTGAAGAGACGCTCGATGTTGTTGGATTTGTAGTAGGCTTGATCAACAACACGACCTTCGTGAATGTTGCGATTTTCAATAGATTTGTAGAATTTGGCAATGGTAGGGGAGATGCCGGGGATTTTGGATACTTTAGGGATGTAGGATTTAGTAAGGGATATATCGGTGGAAGTAGCTCTTGGCATTTTGTCACCTAAACAAGTTATCAATAACATAAAATGTAAAAGAAAAAAAATATACTAGAATTAAGTTTTGAAAGATGACAAATGTGGGACAAGGATTACTTCGACTTAAATAAAAACCTAAGAAGTGATCCATATGTACCTTAATTTATTTTTGAATTAATCTATGATGTGGAAGAATATATATTAGTTATATATTTCAACACCAAGATCATGAACCAAACACTCTCTTATTAATATAAAATTAGTTTAGGCTTATCAAAAACTATAAGTCAAGTATAATCATGTAGACAAGTATAAGTTTATTATTTTTAACTTGATAAAAGTTAAGTAGTGTTTGTTTTTATTCGAAAATTATGTTCTTAAAAGGTTATGCCAAACGCCCCTTTATTTTATACCAATCACAAAATATATCAACATATATATGAATTACATATCTTGATGACTTATACAAGCTAGTTAAGTGACAAAATTATGGTGGTGGTCAATTCGACTCTAAAAAATTGATCCTAAGAAACGAGCCAAACACCCCTTTATTTTTATAATACATTTTCTATTGATAGAAAGTATATCATTTAGAAATGTACGTTTTGATGACAAAATAGTGTTTGTTTTTTACCATGTTTTTGCATGAATCAACAATGTATAAACTTTGTTTAAAAAATGTGAAAGTATATTTTATGATAATTTCGACCAAAATTTGTGACCAATTTTAGTGTTTTGATTCAATTCAATCATGAATGTAGTGTTCCTATGACTACGGGTATCATTGTAGTTATGGAAATCCTAAGCCAAAATAAAAAATAGAAAATAATGAAGAACACCCAATTTTGATTGAGAGCAAAATTGGATGAAATCAAATAAAAAGAATGATGGAAAACTTACAATAGATGTTGTTGATCTATTGGTTAGTGATTGTCCCTTGCGAATTTTTTTTAATTGGATGATTGAAGTTTGATTTTTGAAGGTTTTGGTGTATGTGGTTCGTTCACAGCAGGTGGAAGAGGAAGGAAGAAAGGAAAATGGTGTTTGGCTATGTATTTTCGACTGAAAAGAGGGTGTTTATTTTTCTAGTGGCCGGCCCCCTTAAATAATTAAGGGGCCGCCCAATTAACACTGCCGGTCCCTTTAATTTTAAGGGGGCCTCCCTCCAAAAAAAAATTTTCATTCGATTTTTGGCCAGTTTTTGTGACAATGAATATTGACAATTTTTTTAATTAATCCTTTGTTTAATTAAAAAATTTCTTTGACTATTTCGGATGAGATAATCAAGCGTCAATTTAAGAGGTGATTTAGAAATGAGTTTTCTTGCAAGGAGGAGGAATTAATTTCTTCAAAAAGAAAATCAATTGATTCGATTTGAGATAAGACGAGAATGGATAGAGAAAATAATAAGATAGCAAGACGTAGTTGAGAATATGTAAAAAGAAAATTGATTCCGATGGACATAAACGATGGTTGACATGGATCCGAGACGATCATTGAAGACGAAGGGAGTTTGTTTCATCCATAATGTGTCTATGATCGTTGCGTGACTAATCCTTCTTTAGTTAATGTGAACCACTTAGCTTGCTCTTCTTTCATCTCCGTAAGTTTGATACGTGGTCATAGAATGATTTCCAGTTTGTAGAGTTTGATTATAATCTAAACGAAGAGTAGTTATAAAGAACTAATCTCTTCAATGCTAGAAAAACCAACAAATGGCTATTTCTAGAGACTCACTGATTATTTTTAAGAAAATTATTATTACCTACTTTATGATAGTAACAACATTAGACATTTAATTTGTAATTATATATTTCTACGATTATGAAAAAAGTGTGACGTACCTTAGACTTTAGAATAGTCTTCGTTAATGTCTTCAGAGTGTAAATGATAAGGGTTCATGGGATACCCTTATCATGAATTCTTTAGTCACGTAGACAAAGAATGTTTAGTAGGATAACATACCTCTTCAAAGATTGTGATGAATTATATCATTTGGTCCCCAACGTTTCATGTTATCCAAATTATTGTTTACACATCTATTTTGCAATTTGGTTTGGCACACACATGGTGAGCAACTTGCACATTGAGTGAAATTTAGTTGGTGTGGACGATTCCACATTGTGTGATTAGTGTTAGGGTAATTTGGTCTACCATTGTCTCTCCTAGGTTGAGGTGTTTTGGAACAAGGATGAGGATTTTCTTTTCTTCTCGGAGGAGGTGTTTTAGACCTTATTGTTGGTTTAGTAAATCCGACTTTGGGCTTTAAAGAAGGTTTGTAAAAGTGTTTTACCTCATCATCACTTGCAATAGGGATTTTGGTGTTGTTTATAAATATAAATTTTGGTTTTGAGTTTGGGTTTGATACCATCAATTTTTCTTTTGACTCGACTTCTTGAGCTCTTACAAATTTTACTTGTTTGGTTTCGCTAGGTGATCCTTTGGTAAAATTAAATCCCAAACCGGTTTTATCTCCGGAAAGTTTTTGAGAACTTATTATTTTCTTAAGTGAATGACTACTATCATTAAATTGATTTAGCCTAGATATTTCTTTTCTAAGTTCATCATTTTCAAACTTAAGTTCATGACACACTTTGAATTCTTCAATTACTTCCTTACCTTTTTCTAGCCTAGTTAGTTTATATTTTAATTCTAGTACTTCATTTTCTAATTTTATTTTAGCTTGTTTTAGAGTTTTAATTTTAGCCATGACTTTTAATCCTAGTTTGCATAGTCTACTATATTCATTATCTATGTCATTTTCGTCTAGTGATGATTGATTATCACTAAAATATTTGGTTTCGAAAAATATCTCATTGGAATCTTTAGCCATAAGACACTTTTCGTCCTTTGTCTTCTCCTCTTCATTATCTTCGCTATCACTCCAAGCTCCTCCCACGAACGCCCTTTGATTTTGATATTTTAATTGTTTCGGACATTCTCCGATGGGATGATTTGGATCTCCACACTTGAAATATTTTCTTTCACTTGTCTTATTTTTGTCATCTTTATTTCTTTGGAATGATCTTCTTTCTTCATATGGTTGTTTTACGAATCATCCTTGTCTTTTGAAGAATTTCTTGAAGTTTCTTACCGCCATGGCGTATTCTTCATCTTCACTATCGGAGGTTGAACTATCTTCATCACTAGATTCCTTTCTAGATTTCAAGGCAATAGATCTACTTTGTTCTCTTTTATTTTTGACGGTTTCAGAGTCTTTCTTGATCACTTCTTCATAGACTTTTAAATTTCCAATAAGTTCGTCAAGTGAAAGAGTTGTTAGATTCTTTGATTCTTCAATTGCCGTGACTTTTGCGCGCCATTTAGGATGCAATGCCCTAAGAAACTTCATAACACAATTCTTGCTAGAAAAACCTTCATCAAGTGCTTTTAGACTAGTAATAATAGTGTTAAATTTAGCAAAAGCATTATCTATTGATTCCTCTTCCGGAATCATTATCTATTCCATTACTTTCAAAAAGTGGTGGTCTTTGCATAGATTGCCCTTCTAAATATTTTTCCGATTCCATAGATCGATTCAAGTTTTAAAATACAATTTATTATAAAGATCTTGTTTAACATGGCTCTGGTACCAATTGTGGAAAACTAGAAGGGGGGGGGTTGATGTTTACCGCTTTTTCTACTTAATTTTAAGTAAGTTTGTAATTTTAGATTCGATCTTTTTAGTGAATCAATGCTTGCCACAATTATGAAACAATGTTAATATATGAAAGATAAAAGTAAGACAAGAGATAAGTGTAAGACAATCATACCACAACTGCGAGGATTTATATTGGTTCTTGGTAACGAAGCACCTATCGCCTATCCACTCGAGCACAACTCGAGAGTTTTTCTTCACTATGTCAACAAACTCTTAAGGCGGAGAAACCGTACCAACGTTGCTTATATCAATTTACGCAGCAACTTAGTCTAAATGTCGAGTTCTAAATCTTAGCTAGAACAATCTATCACAACACAACTCACGACTTGTTAACGATCTTCGCAACTTCACGATTCTTATACTTTCAAACTCTTCTCAATTCACGGACTTCTTCAAAACTTCACAACTTCTTCACGAATTCACGATTCACTTCCCCACACTACTTATATCACAACTATAACACTTACTTGCGTAAGATCACAACGATCATAAACTATACTTACTAAAGATCACAAGGATTCTAGCTACTACACACAAATTCAAGATATACAATTGATTTACAAATATGTGTTTATGAATGCAACAAGATTGCTATGCACACTAGTGTTAATATCTTCTTCCACTTGATGATGGAAGTATTCTTATCTTGACTTGAGGAATATTGATTAGTTTCATTGCGAACAAAGCTTTATGATTAAATGATCAAAGGATTTTAGAGAGGATAAGTGGGCTGTTTTGAGCAGAAAGAATGAGTGCAAAAGGTGAGAAAAATGTTGGGGAATAGTCCAGTATTTATAGGACAAAAAGAAGGAGCTGGGTCTATGGCCGACCCCCTTAAATAGGGTGCCAGCCCCCTTAAAATTAAGGGCCCGCCCATGTATTTAAGGGGGCCACCCCTTATTCAGACGCTCCTTTTTGTCCTATTCAGATGAGGTGTTTACTGGACCATTTCTAGCCGTTTTAGGTCCGAAAATTTGAAATTCAAAATGTTTATTTTGAATAAAACATTTCTTTTAAATGTAAAAAAAATGTTTTGTGATGTTTATAAAAAGTTTACAACATTTTATAAAAGTTTCCTTTGATCATAAAATGCATCAAGCATTTGTTTATTCATACCTTTAAGTGATGTAATTGTTGAAATGAGAATTTACTACTAAATACTTGTTTACGTTTAATTTTACGTTGAACGTTTTTATATTTTGTGATTATCAAAACGTAAAGATGTGAAAAAATATTATTAATGTTTTTAGGCATTATATTTTATCAACACATGGGAAGACAGACTCGATAAAAAATTGAAAATTACATTTCGGGTGTCTCCCGGCAAGCACTTTTGTTTACAAAAAAGTCTTTAAGTTAGACTTTCCCTAGTTTTATCCCGTCCTTATATAACATCTTGGGGTCCAACGGGATGCTAAATGGCGCATATAAATTTTTAATAAGATTTATTGGCATCCCTTTGTTAACATAATTCCAAGTCACGATATAAACATATAATTCCTTGATAAAAGTTTCAGTTTTAAAAAATTTACTTGATGTATCATGACTTGTTTCCAAAAGCTTATTTGACCCTTGTCTATCGATACTTATTACATCAGGTAATGGTTCGATAGATATATCTCTCGAAGACTGTTTGATATCGATTTTATCATCCTCATTGTCCGAATCCAATTTTAAATCTTTGACAAAAACTAATTTATAAGAAAATGAGTTTTTATCGTATGTAAAAGTATAATCTTCTTCATCAGATTCGTCAAATGATATTACGAAATCAAAATCAACCTTTTCAACATTATGAGCACTTACCATAGGCTCAGATGAGTCTTCCGATTTAGATGTCAGAGCATCTTCGTAGACAATGGTTGGGAACTCGTTCTCAAAATCTTTAAAGTAGTCGATATCTTCAAAATACATGACCTTACCATACGTAGCAGTTTCCAAGTTAAACTCTTGACCGTGCCTACGTGCTTTTTCAGCTTCTAGCTAAATATATTCTTCCATAGTGACATCAGGGTCGTTCATTTCATGTAATAAATTGGTTAGGAAAGAAAAAGGTCAAATAGGCTAATACGCTGTATTAATGTTTGGAGTCGAATACGCTGTATTGGTTTGGAAAATTTTAAAACGCTGTATCCAAGAAGTTGAGTACGCCGTATTCAGTATTCGACCAGAAAATTACAGCAGACTGTAATAATGCAGAAAAACAAATACACAAATATGCAAAATATACAATGCAGAAAACAAACACAAAAAACAAACACACAAATATGCAAATTAATCTAAACTAAATCTAAACTTAAACACTAATAAATAAGAATTAAACAACTTCACTCCCCGTCAACGGCGGCAAGAAGTTGATGTGTCCGTGCATAGGTATTATTTATTATCAAGTTTTACATTTATATTTTGTCGACTTTACCTAAAAAAACACTAACGGGCAGTGAACCCGATCAGTTGTAGCTTCGTTGGTAAGTAGGGTGTCGATCACTAAGAGCGAGAGCGTTAATTCCTAAGTCTACCAATATTTTAGCTGTATATGTTAGTTCTAAGTTAGTTCTAAGTTAATTCTAAGTTAAACCTATGATAAACCTAATTCTAACAGATAGAGAAGGGTTTTCAGTCTGAGAGACTGACACGGGTTTGGTAGTAATTTAAACCTACTTTAGTCACGATAACACACACAAGCACTAATCAGAAGATAGAAGAGCGATCAAGCCTATTTTAAGGAAACCCTATTAACCTGTATATCCAATTAAAAATGAAGAGTTTGTTCATTAGTGCAATGTTGTCTTTATGATGGGGCATATCATTCATGGATTTAGGCGGTACTTCTTCACTAAAACCTAGTCACGCTATTTCTTGCACAATTAATAAAGCTTTCGCAATAAGATTATTATTATGGTTGTTTATATCTATCTTAGGTGATTAATTAATGGTGATATTATTAAACCTAGCTCAACGAGGACTTTACTAACTTACTGCTTAAATGGCTTCCTATATACTTGTAGTCCATTGTCTTCCATCCTTACAAGGGAATCAGACGTCTTTTGTTGATCCCAGGTAACTTGCTAGTCTAACTTGTTCACTTAACCAATTAGTTATGGTTAGGTTATTATTTGTGATACTATGGTTCTAGACATATAAGTCACTATATAGAGAGCTATCCCGGTTAATCTAGTTTACTTGGTCGGTACAACTAGATCCAGTTGATTCATAGGTCGCATACATAAGCAAATAACGAGTTTAAATTTGATAACACATTAAACAACACCTATGAATAGCATGCACAATCGATATATCAAACCTATATTTAAATCTCATAATCATGGCTATTACCAATAAGGGTAGTAGCCAATAATCATTATTAGCGAATCAAACATCAATAAACGATCAACCAGGACCTAACCGAGTTAACAAATGATACCAAAATTGAAAACGAATATTAGCGATATAGATGATTACAACGGTGGTTCCTATAGGATGAAGCAGTTGCGAGACCTTCTTTGCCTCTTCTTGCCTTTCGAAAATAGACTTTTGTGGTTGGGCTTTCAAAATATGTTTAAGCACACCTATAAACTCCATGTTTGGGTTTGTATTATAAGTGTTGAAAATCGTCGATACGCCGTATTGGTTGAGGCCAATACGACGTATTGGGGGTTTCTTGGAGTAGGGACCACGTTCAATATCTTCCAGAATCTTCAAATACTCAATCTTGGATACGGTGTATAGAGTCTTCTGGATACGGCATATTGCTCCTCAATTCTTTATGGTTTCTAGTGAAGTGCAAGCATAGATACGCCGTATCTTTCTTAATGGATACGCCGTATAGGTAGTCAGAACAATAATTTTTAGATTTCTTCGTTTAAGCTCCAAAATGAGTACCTTTTAGCATATCTTCACCAATTATTCCATAATTACTGCAAATAACAACTTTATGCATTAAATACCAATTCATGCAATAAATATACAAAATGGGTAAGAAACATGGGATAAATGATGCTATAAAAGTGACGTTATTTGATGTCATTAATATGCCATTGATGATAAGTGTTATCCCACTAGTTTAATCCATTACACAACAATAATCTATACCAATATGCTAGAAAATAAGAAATCTTAGAGAGAGAAAGTAGAGAGAGAAACAAGAAAGGAAGATTAGCTTAGAGAGAGTTTAGAGGATTACAAGTGAAATGAAATGTAACCAACACCCTTCACCAAGTGTGGTGAAGGGATATTTATACCCTAGCCTTCTAGTTGGCTCATGGGCTTTCTTAACTGGTTGGGCTTGGCTAAACTTGGGCTTTCACCCTTAACATGGACAACATTAGATTACAAACCAAGCCCGATGATACCTGACTAGCCTATTACATAACACGACCTATTTGACTTAATGAGACCAATAATATTCTTGTTTGACTTAATATAATTAAGGCTAACAATCTCCCCCAATGTTGAGGTCTCTTTATTCAAACTTCTCTGTATCACCGATGACATTGAAGATATGACGTTTAACGTTTATGCTTTGCCTTGTTATGGTCTTGTCTTGTTTGTAACCGTTTTGTTCATTCATGCTTTGTGATCTTGATTTTGAGCGTTTATGTTTTTGACTTTGAGTTCTTGAGATCGTTATCTTGCATCATCTCCTTGACTTGAATCATCTTGATTTGACTTCCTTGATCAACTTGTGCTCTTGACCAACATGCTCGTACTTGTTACATTCTTGTTTGACATATGTGATTATAAGTCTAACAATCTTCCTCAAATAGACTATTCTTTATTTGACTTTGAGGCTGTTAGCCTCAATTTATTAAGTCGAACAAGGAAGTTCGGTCACCCTACGATGGAGCTTCGGTCTTTAATTAGTTAATGTTGTAATAGGATAATATCGGGAATCGGGCTCGATAGTTAATCTAATATTGTATATGTTTCGGGTTTAATCCCAAGCAAAACCCGAGCCCTAGTTAAATATCCCACGCATCACTTTTAAGTGTCGGGGTATATAAGGAACTTTTCCACTTGGAAAAGTAAGTTGTTGTAAGTTGTTCAAAATATCTAAAATATCTTTTCTCTTTTCTCTCTCAACTCTCTCTTTAGTTTCTCTCTCTAGAACAACTCTTTCTTTCTCATTTCTAGTTTCGATTTCGTGATAGATTGTATGAAGTGAAGTGTTAACGGGATCCTACAATTGGCATCAGAGCTACGTGTGGATTCGTGGTTGATTCGTGTGGTTCAACAAGATCAAATTCGTGGGTAAAAAAGAAGTCAATAGAAAAAAATCAAACCCGAATTTTTGTGCTTAGATGTGTGAATGTTTATGTTATTAAGCAAGATCTAGACATAAGGTAGCTAATTGTGCAAGAGAAATCAAGTTAAAAGGTCAAAAAGGGTGATTATAAGTCGATTTTTGGGGAAAAAAAATCGTATTTTTCTAGGTTACGTTTTGACAAACTGGAAAAGTTCTTGTTGCGTTTTGACTTTTTCTTGTTGCGTTTTGATTTTTTCTTGTTGCGTTTTGATTTTTTTCTTGTTGCGTTTTGATTTTTTTTATTAAACTCATTGCGTTTTGGTTAGAAGAAATTTTAAAATATTAAAATAATCAAAACCCTATTTCGAAATTTTTTTATGGTTGCGTTTTGGATATTTTTGAATATTATATTGACTGCGTTTTGACCATTGCGTTTTGACCATTGCGTTTTGACCATTGCGTTTTGACCAAATCTCAACCACTGCGTTTTGATAAAGTTCATTGCGTTTTGATTCAAAAGTCACTGCGTTTTGGTTAAAGATAGCATTGCGTTTTGTCTAGAAATCTTGTGTGAAGAAAAGGGTTTCAGTAAAACAGCCATAACTTTTGATCCGTAAGTCCGTTTCAGGCCCGTGACCTCTCAAATCAAAGAGAAAAACGAGACGGATCACGCTGTAAACACCCTTTAGCTGGTTACGGATTTTTTGAAGCCCAAAACACTCGTTTACTATGATTTATTGACATTTTTTAGTTTTTTGGAATTTGTGTTAGACTTGTTTTTGTTCTAGCTCACGGCCCATCTGTATTTTTTGGCCCGTTTCAGTTTGGTGAGCCTATTTAAACAAACAGCTTTAACCCTAGCCAGAAAATTATCTGTTTTTAGACAATTAAATCATTGGCCGCTGATTCCGAATCAAATCATTCACGGTTTTCTATTGATTTTGTAAAATCCCGTTAAATTTTTATCGGTTCTAATCATAGACTTGTAAAATCCCGTGAACGTCTATTGTATTCAAAACCACAACATCAATCACATCATATCCACTTAAGATCCAACAAAATTTTCACACTTCATAATTCACGATAAAATGGAAAAGAAAGATACCTTATCTTCGTGTTCAGATTCGGAAAAACAACAAATGCAACTAATTCAAGACAAATCAAAAGAAAGTTGCATGGTATCTTTTCAACAACTTCATTCACACCTCAAGTGTCTTTCAAACAACGACTTAAAAGGAAGTCGAACCGAGGATGGATTCAAACGCGCATTTGCAACACTCTTTGGTCAAGATCTAGAGACTTTCACGGGCACAATGTTCCTGTACATGGATCAACTACAAAAGCAACTTGACAACGAAGAATTTCAAGAGATTGGATCCATGTCTGCTTTTAAAGTACTCCAGACACAGTTTCAGATGTTCATCACACGTTTTTAATCTTGGTGATAAATATGTTTGGACATGACACGCAAACAATTCCTACAATACACTCGACTCGATATGCTAGAATTCCGTGACACCTGATCCAACACATGGAATCTGTTAGAAGTCGATTGGTGAAAGAGCACACATATATGGGTATGAACGCAGGGCGAAGAAAGACAAATCCAGACCAACAGAGGAAAGACTGTTACGAGTATTGATTGGATGCTAGTTCAGTTATCATTGAAAGCAATGGGACAGAATCAAAAGAGCAGGATACAAGCAGCAGATCAAGAAATGATGCACATGTTGATGATGCAGATATCAGACCCATATATGCTGAAGAGCCAATGGCTGAGGTACAATGATCTGATGATAATGTATTGTTAAGGACAACAGCATACTGAGCAACCTGATTCATTACTGAAGGAGAGGTTGACCAGATATGCTGAACAATGTCATGACATTGTCCTTGGCATGCTAAATTAACTGATGAGACAAGAAAACTGAACTCTCAAATTCAATTACTCGAGTCTGAAAAATGTTATGTCTCAAAAGACTGTTAGCCCAGTTTAAAAAGATTTTGCAAAACTCGAAGCACATTGTATAATCTCACTACAATGGAAAACAATGTTTTAAAATCAGGGCAAACAGAGTCATTTTTAAAGAGAAAACTAATGGAAGCCAAAGTTAAAATGACATCGTTGTAACTGAAACAATAACATCGGAATTGGAACATAGTGTGGCTAAATTACTTGCAGAGAATGAGCAGTACATAAGGAAAAGAGCACTTGAAACAGACTTACCAAAGATCTTTTTGTTCTATCAAAAGACATGAGTTCAGACAAAGACCAGAATCGAATGGTTTAATGGCACAACTGAACAAAAAAGTCTAATTGAAATGTGAATGTACTAGCTCAGATTCAGAAAAGGTTGCAATTGAGCATTAAAAATGAGTTTAGGAAACTAACAGGAAAATAGTGTGAATATAAGTTTGCAAAGCCATCTTTCTTGGGAAAACGGTTGGACTACCATCAAAAACCAATCCATTGATTAGACAACCACTGCGTTTAAGTCTGAAAGACTAGAAATTTAATAAACCTCGCGTTTGCCTCCCATGTTGATGTGAACAACGACTTGTCAATACAAGTCACTACACATCATTTGCTAAGGAAAAGGATAAGAACATTATGACCCTGCCAATAAACCTTATTACATGATTGCAACTAGCTCATTCTAGGTAAGCTCAAACGACATTGTTCATAATCACTCTGGAGGAGGCTAGAAAAGGCACAAGAAACATCTGGGTACTCTAGAAATTTTTCTTGACTCAAAAACATTTTGTTTGCTCGGACATGTCAGAAATTGTGTCTTTTAATGACAATCATGAGCTTGTGTAATAAAATTCCTGAAAGATGTCAACTGCGTGCTTAAGTTCCATCCATCAAGATAACAAACAAAACAAAACCGTAGAGCAGATACTGGGTTGCAACGAAACCAAAAAAAGACAGATCCACAAAAGGGACATAAGGTTTTCAATCAAAAGATACCACTGTGCTATGAGAAAACACAAGTCTAGATTCTTGTCTTAGGTGGGCAAACCAACGGGTAGAATTTTCAAGTATGTTTGTTCTTAGGATGGTTCCACACAGGAATGACATTCGCCTCTAGCACAACAAAGGTTGGAAAGTGAACAAATGGTTCAAATGCAGATATCCCTAACCAATGTGAAAGCGAACAAGCTCTTAATGTCAGTGCAGGTACTCTCTTAAGTACAGGTACATCGTTCAATCCTACAGAGGAAGGACTCAGAGTTTGGTTGCGAAAAAGAAAGATATCTCAGAAAACAGGGCTTCAAGGAATTTTGATCTGATGATCACAAAATGACGTTTGAACACAGCAGTTCAAGCCTCGGTCATCAATGTCTAATGATGTCTGATCACAACAGTTCAGACCTCGCACCACAACGACAAATGGTGTCTGCTGAAAATAACACTTCAGGCCCCGTTCCTCAATGTTCAAATGACGTTTGAACAACGCAGTTCAAGCCTCGTTCTTCATCAAATGACTTCTGATCATAACCGTTCAGAACTCGAAATTCACGACCACAGCAATGAACCGTCAAGTTCAAAGCTGGTTCCAAAAGTTGTTCCTCTAGCAGTCAAGACAGCTACATCACGACAAGAGTTGGAATTACTATTCCACCATCATATAGCAATGCTGAGGACAACAGGTAAATAAATACAAAATCAGAAAATCAAAAAATTTCCAAAAAGATTCTTCTCGACATGTCTCTTGGAATCGATAACATTTACGTGCTTAGAAATGTCGATTAACATTGACACGGGTGTGTAAATGAAGTTCGAGCGAGAGTTGCAAATAGTTTCAAAACATGTCATTTCTAATTTTCTAAATGGCTTATGTGCAAATGTCAGTACATAACCCGGACTTCAAATAAAGGAAGGTTTATAACTTATCCTCACAACGAGAAAATTAACGTTTCTCGGTCTTGAGCTGTTCTTACAAGACATTCAATGTTTTTAGCTCAAGAAAAAGGATAGTGTACGTTTCAGTGCGCTTACCCTTACCGTTAGAAGAGAAGTCCTCTAACATTTGGTTTTTCAAAAAGTTGAACACAATTTTTCAAGAATTTCTCGATGACAATTCATAATCTTTCAAAAATTGTGTGTTCAACACTCCATCCCTCGCAATGTTTTCAAAAGACAACAATTTCTCAATTGGTCCTATTCTTGAGGGGGAGTTTTTCGAAAAACAACGTATTAATGTTCTTGGATACATCAACAATGACCATTCTTATGTATTCAAAACATTATCAAAATGTTCCAAACCATTCATGCTGATAATATTTTCTCCCACAGTCCTACATGCAAAAAGTGCCTTTTTTATACAGTGCAAAACGTGATGAATGCGTCTTAAATACCTCTCAAGGTTAAATCCCCTCGTGCCTCCTACACAGAATAAGGATGCAAAATCCCATAAGATAACAAAGAGATATATGCCTGTAGAAAAGTCAAGTGCATCTAAGAAACCAGAAAGACAATCCCCCACAGGACATCGTTCTCAACAAAAAGACTAACACTGCCCTGAGAAAAACAATGACTCCTCAGATCTTGTCTTAGGTGGAAACCACGGGTAGATCTTTAGTAAGTGTTTCGTCCTTAGTGATTCCAAGGAAAGTTACTCAACTCTTTCACGAGCGCAAGGTTGAACAGTGAACCCTGCATGGTTCAATAGAAGATATCCTCTCAAATCATATGCATGCAAACAAACAAACTCTGGGTTTAAGTGCAGGTACGTCATTCAATGGTCAAAAGAAACAACGAATTAACCTAAATGCAGATGCACTATACAATGAAAAGCAGGAAAATCTCAGAGTGTGGTTGCTGAAATTACTGATATCTAAGAAACCAGTGCCAGAATGGTTTCACAAAAGATGAGCTACATCTAATGGCGTCTGCTGAAAATAACACTCAAGGCCCGCCAGTTCTTAATGTTAAAAGATGTTTGATCATAGCAGATCAAGCCTCGGTCTTCATGGCAATGATGTCTGATCACCACAGTTCAGACCTCGCACCACAACAACAAATGGCGTCTGCTGAAAATAACACTTCATGCCCCGTTCCTCAATGTTCACATGACGTCTGTTCACATCAGTTCAGGCCTCGTTCTTCATCAAATGACTTCTGATCATAATCGTTCAGACCTCGGAATTCAATACCACAGCAATGAACAGTCAAGTTCAAAGTTGGTTCCAAAAGTTTGTTCTTAAGCAAAACAAGCCAGCTACATCAGACATGAGTTGGATTACTATTCCAACCATCAAATAGCAATGCTAGGATAATAGGTAAATAAAATACAAAATCAGAAAAATAGAAATTTCCAAAAGAATCTTCTCGACATGTCTCCTTGAATCGATAACATTTATCTGTTTAGAAATGTCGATTAACATTAGACAAGGTGGTAAATGAAGTTCAGCGAGAGTTTTTCAAATAGTTTTCAAACATGTATTTCTAATTTTCTAAATGCTTTATGTCCAAATGACAGATACATAACCGGACTTCAAATAAAGGAAGGTTTATAACTTATCCTCACAAAGAGAAAATTAACGTTTCTCGTCCTGAGCGTTCTTTACAAGACTTTAATGTTTTAAGCTCAAGAAAAAGGAAAGTGTACGTTTCAGTGCGCTTACCCTTAGCGTTAGAAGAGAAGTCCTCTAACATTTGGTTTTTCAAAAAGTTGAACACAATTTTTCAAGAATTTCTCGATGACAATTCATAATCTTTCAAAATTGTGTGTTCAACACTCCATCCCTCACAATGTTTTCAAAAGACAACAATTTCTCAATTGGTCCTATTTTTGAGGGGGAGTTTTTTCGAAAAATAAAGTTTTAATGTTCTTGGATACATCATCAACGACCATTCTTATGTATTCAAAACATTATCAAAATGTTCCAAACTATTCATGCTGACCATATTTTCTCCCACAGATTTTTCAAGACATATTTTAATCACAAGGTATTTCAAAAACTAAGTGTTTATTATTTAAAATAAGGGGAGAAAATGTAATTAAAATATGACATTCGACTCCCATGTGCTGAAGAAAAGTTTTAATAGATGTTTTCGATCTTATACCCAACAACATCTTAATTTCATGACGAATCTGAAGTCATAAGGTGGTTAGGTTAGGAATCAATCCTATGATCCAACCAGAACCGGAGGATCTACCCAAGGATAATCCAAAGTTAGAAATAGCAGTCCTTAGGTATGATTGGAGATGAATGTATATGAATATGCTCGACTAAGATTGAGCAAAACACTGGAACAATCACAACAGACAAGTGAGTAAGTAAAATGTCGTCCTGTTAAAGCTTTGAAGGCGTTGAAAGAAATAAAAAATAAATGTAAGGATAAAGGGTCTAAAAGAAAGAAGCCCTCCCAACAAACGTATAGCATTAAACCGGTCAAGTACATATGCTGTCAGAATCACAAATAGAATTGCAGGACATTGAAAATGACATCATGGACACCATGATGCAATGCACAACCCTTCTTAGCCATTCAAGTTTTCTCCAACAGAAACTTGTCCTCAATTGTCAAGAGATACACACGTTATCTATTGACATCTCACTCCGAGATTGTTGATATTGAATAGGTGGCAATATGCTCCAGCCTCCGAGTACTAAAACCAAAATGCACTAATCGAGTCGAGAGCCAAGAGATCAATCAAATAATAATCTTCATTAGGACCACATTCCATTTCAAACACTAGTTTTAACCTCATCAATTCAACAGAGCTTGTTATCAAGGAGTCCTACCAATATCATTGAGATTATTTGCCAGAACAGATCCGATGATACTAATGTATTCATAATGAAATAAGAATCCTAGCTTGAGCCCAGCATCAAACAAGCTCTTGGTAGGTGACGTTGCGGAGATTCTATATGAAGAATCAAACTTGTGACAACTGGATATCGATTTGGTCCAGTAAAATGAAATTAAAAACGGATGATGAATTTTATAAAAAACATGACACTCTCGATGTGTTACAAAAAACTCTTTAACGATGGCACGCGATTTGATTTTCAAATCAATTTCCTCGATTAATCACTAACGTAAACCTGCAGGTCAAACGGTGGTAACGGCAACCTCAATCCCATTCAAATGCTTTCATCTACGAAGACATACTATCTAGAAAGCTCAAGATTTAAAGACAAAGACCTTCGCAAACTTGAAATAAAGCTTTCAAGATATTGCATAGTATGAGCAATGTTGGTCGCAAGGCACAAGATCGCAAGATGGCTTTAGCCGATCGCAAAGCAATGAAGGAATAAGCATACAACGACGACAAAGAACCAAGAACACACTATCTTAAACGACAAAAGCAATCTCACTTGATCTCATGAAGGAGTGTCATTAATGAACACACTTCGGGGGAGATTGTTAGCACTGCAATTTTATTGAGTCAATAAAGGAAACTCGCTCCTGTTTCAAGACCTCACTTCGGGGGGAGATTTGTTTTACCCTCAATTTATGATTCCGAACAATGAAGTTCGCACTCTACGATGGAGCTTCCGGTTTTAATTATTAATGTTTAATAGGAAAATATCGTCATACGGGCCGATAGATATCTAATATTGATATGTTTTGGTTTAAATCCCACGCAAAACCCGGCCCGGGTCCTAGTTTAAAATATCCCCGCGTACACATTTAAGTGTCGGGGTATATAAGGAACTTTTTCACATGGAAAAGTTAGTTGTTCAAAATATCTAAGAAATATCTTTACTCTTTTTCTCGTCACTTCGTCTCTCTTCTTACTCTCTTCTCTCTAAAACCACTCATCTCTCTTTCTTCCCTCATTTCTAGTTCGATTTCGCGTGATCGATTGTAATGAAGTGAAGAGTTAACAGGGATCCTACAAGTTTGTGTAGAGTTTTGTTAGTAGATTTTTGTCCCGATGCTTTTGCTTAAGCAAACCAAACCAAACAGTGTATTCGAGTAAATAATCAGCTAGACCCTTCTATTCTAAATCCACCCAAAAGCCACCCAAATATATCCCATCTATTTCCGTTCCACGATATGTATCATACACCTACACCGCACAAACCCTTTAAAAGACCTCTTAGAAAGTAATGAATAATGCTTGCGCCTAGCGGTTGAGGTTTGATCCTTTACCAAGCCTATGGTAATTTATATGCTATGACAGGTAATGAGTGTTGATTTTCCATTTCCCCCTTATGTTATAATTTATTATACACCCGAGTGAAAGAGAGAATCCCAAACACTTATGTGAGGTGCTAGTATATACTTTCCGTGCTTTTAATTACGAGTCTAGAATGTTGTTTGTAAGAATACTTTTCAATAGTAGAGTAAAATGCCCCTGTCATATTGTTATTGTCTAGGTAGAAAATCTCATTTGCTTGAGGACAAGCAAATTAATCCAAGTGTATTTGATGAGGTGTCATTTTAACACTTTTTTGGGGTCGTTTAAAAAAAATAAACAAAAAACACCCCCTAAATTATCATTTATGCCCAAAACAAGGCACTTAATCGTTCATATTTCATGGTATTGTCCTCATCGTTTGAAGGAAGCATATGGATGAATATACACAGACTAAGGCACATTGTGGATGAAGAAATCAACAATAATACGGACCTACACCAACATCACTCAAGATAAAAAAAGTTTCTCGAGCCAGCTAGAGAAAGGCGTCACAGATATAGACGAGACGTCTACATCACGCAGAGACCAATACGTAGCGTCACATGATTCCACGATGATGTCAGAGCCATTCGATCATTGTGAATACTATTTTATAGTATCACTCCAGAATGTTCCGGAAATGTCACATAGACATGCAATGTCATAAAGACATATATCATTATACCTTTTGTATCATTGATGTTTAATACAAACGTACTTTTGTGTCCTTAAGATATTTTCATTGAATATCAAATTAGCTCTAGACTCTTGTACACTTTTAGTAAGTAAGGACTGGAGCAGAATGACCTTTATTCAATACCAACATTCTCGGAATGAGAAGTCGATAGATTATTCATTTAATCTCTGTGAGAATGAAACAAATACTGTTTGAGAAGTACTTGAGTGGCTAGGAGGGGTTGTGCATTTGCATCACTGGGTCCATACCGACAAAAAACCGACTATTAATAGCATCTCATGGATAGGAATTTATATGACTAGCATAAAAACCCTCAGAATTCCACCCTAAAAATGTAAGGTTCGCCTTTAGATCTATAGGAATTCGGGTATCTATTTTTGATACCCAAGATAGTTTATACCTTTAGCTTGTTCGAGTTAAGGTTCGAATGCAGTCATATGTGTCTATTTCGTCGTTACGGATGTGTACGTATGGTCTTTGTCGCCTTTTCTGGAACATTGGTATCGGTATTAAATTATATGAGTGTACCGGTAGTATATTAAATTTTAGAACTTGTTTTTGTGATGCATCCTTAGACCGCATAGTAAGTATTAGGATTTGCTAGAAAAGAGGCACTAGGATTAACCCATGTTTTAAACTTGTAATTATTATTGTGGTCACATCGACTATATAACTATCCCACACCCGTGCTTCACACTCATTTTTAGTGCAAGACTCCCCTAGTACAACCCTCCGAGCCTATCCTTTTCACGGTTCTCGTAATTTTCTGGTTAAGCCAGACTATTAATATAGAGCATTGTTAACCCTTAAACTAATTGTTACACCCAAATCGCCTTAGCCTACCTTGTATGTACTTGCTTTTAGTACATTATTGTTTTAACCCAAGTTAATTATTGAGTACACAGTTGCTAAATCCTTATCCTTGTAAATATAGTTTTGGGACGATTGGGATTCATGATAGTATTCATCTTATGAAGAATTTGGGAAAAAGTAATTTATTACCCCTAATAGAGCTCAATAAGCTCCATGTTATGTTGATCCACCTCAATTCGGGTCATTAGTTAGATTGTAATCAACGAGTATGTAAAAGTTCAAGTGTAGGGGTGTATCTATAAACCCCCATGATGTATTATATGTTTAACCAATGGCAGGGCAAAAATGTACGGAAAAAATATATATAAAAAAGAAAAAAGAAATATGCGGGCTGCCATTTGCTTATGTTTATGTTTATTATAGAGTCAAGAAAAGAAAAATAAAGATACTGATGTAGAGTTATGTAGAGTTTGTATATCTTGTCTGAGTCTTTGGCTTAGCAACCCAATCATCGTGTATTCTTATAAATAATTAGCTAACCCTTTCACCCCAAATTCACCCAAAAGTCACTCCCCAAATGTATCCCATCCGTTTCTATTTCCATTAATGTTAACTTACACCTACACCCCACAACCCTTAAAATACCTCTTTGATATTAATGATTAATACTTGCGCCTAGCGATGGAGGTTTTTCCTTTACCAAGCCTATGGTAATTTATATGCTAAGACATGTAATGAGTGTTAATTTTCTGTTTCCTTTCCGTTTCCTATCAGTTGTTATAATTTATATACACCCGAGTGAAAGAGAGTAATCCCAAAACACTTTATGTGAGGTGCTAGTATATCTTTCTGTGCTTTTATTACGAGGTCTTGAAAGGTTGTGTTGTAAACTGCTTTAAAGAGTAGGTTAATGGACCCTTATATTGGTTTTGTCTAGGTAGTAGATAGAAAAGCCCATTTTCTTGAGGAAAAGCAAATCCATAAGTGTTGGGAGTAATTTGATTGATGGTGTAATTTTTTATACACTATTTTAGGGTTATTTAACCCCCTAAATCAAGCAAATATGCCTAGATTATGTGCTTAATCGTTTGTTTTTAGGTTTTTAGCACTTGGATGGCATTTGGAGGGAATACACATGACTTAGGCTCATTTGGAGAAGAAACAGACAAGATTACGGACCTACACTAAATCCATGAAGAAGTATTATTCACAGAGCATGGAGGACAGCGTAGCAGGCATAATGGCGACGCCGTCGTGATCTATCAGGACGGCGTCAGAGATCTAGGACGGTTGTCAGGAACGTGGTGCCGAATTAAAGAATATCTAGAATTATCCAGTAGCAGACGGCGTTAGGACTTAACGCGACGCCGTCACAGTGATTTTTATTATATATATAACCGGATTTTAAAAGTTTGAAGTGTGTGATATTTGTATAATGTTGGGGGACGAGCCCTAGTCTTTGTTAGCAGCTTTAAAGGTCATTATTTAGGGACTCAAACCCTATTGTAAAACTACTTCTATCCATGTCTTTAAATCAAGTAAGAGTGTTAATCATTAATCAATTCATTTTGTATTGTGTTGTGTGATAATCTATGTTCTTGCTTTATCCTTAACATGCTAGGCTAAACCCTCATTTGTATTTGCTTATGATTGCATGAATAGTCATATTTGTAGATCCTTAATATCTGTTGTTCTTGATTGTTGATGTGCCGCTTTAGGCTTTAGAAAACCAGCTTTTGTCTGTATCGATGTAGACACATCTAGGGAAACGCGAGTGCATAGAAAGCATACCATCGAGGAACAGTCTTCATACTATCTTACCCCCTTATATGGTTAATCCCTCTTAGGGGCCTTGTAATAGTCTTCATACTACCTTACTTATGTGTTGCCTTTTAATGAATATTATATATGACTGAAGTTTGGTGTAATTCGTGCGATGACTTAGGTAATACTTACCAAAATCATCACAAGTGGACCAAGGCAATAAGGATTAGGAGAAGCAATTGATAAGTAAGGCATGAATAAGTAAATTACAATTTATTATTATAAAGTTTATCTCCAGTAGATTAGTTTACCAATTAGTTTAGTTAATTGTTTATCAAACCAACCTCTTAAACCATAGTTTTACTTGCTTTCTAATAAATATAAAAGTACAAAAAGAATCTTCTCTTAACCCCTAGAATTCTATTAGACCGTGTTCAAGCCTTCCCAACCTATTCCCTAGAGAATGATAACAACCCCCGAGTCTTGCCTATACTAGTAAAACTTCTTGTTGAAGTCCTACGACGACCGTATCAAAATTAGAAAGACATGTTTTAAAAGGTTTGAACTCTTGCTCGAAGTTTATTTACACACCTGTGGGTGGGTCAATGTTAATCGACATTTCTAGGTATGTAAATGTTATCGATTCCAAGAGACATGTCGAGAAGATTCTTTTTGGTATTTTTGAAATTTTTTAATTTTGTGTTTTGTTTTTGAAGGATTTTCTATTTTTGTATTTGGTTTTCTTAGTTTTATATATTGTATTTGATTGTGAATAATCATATACAAGTAGCGTGTTTGATAAATCAAGAAAATTCATTTTGCTAGAGCCCCCAGTTCTGCAGGAGTCAAACATTTGATACCAAGTCGTTGACAAGATTACTTAAACCTATCTTCTGACTTGCTTTAGTTATAGACTAGCTAAATAGTATTCAGTTCTGATAAAGTATAATTCAACATTACCTTTCAACCCGTTTCTTTGATAAAAGTGATATCTGACATAATGTTGCTGGTGCGAGTAGTTCATATTTTGTGCTAAAATGGGTTTGCTCCTTGGCAGCCTTTGAGTCACAATACATAGGTATTTTATCAAAGTGAAATTTATAATTTGTGAGCTGAGTTTGCATCCAGAGGACTTGAGCACAACACACAGATAGAAAGACATACTCGGCTTCGGCTGTTGATATCGACGTGCCGTCCTGGTTCTTGGACAACCAACTTACAAGCTTATCACCACCTAGAAATTGTATTCCACTAGACGTACTTTTTCATGTGTCAAGGCAACCTGCGTGATCGGAATCTGAAAAAGTAGTTATTTCAAAACCGGTGTCCTTCGGATACTAGAGTCCCATGTGAATGGTATTCTTGAGGTACCAAAATATATGTTTAACCTCCTTGAGGTGCTTTTTAGTTGGTCTCGCTTGGTATCTTGCACAATAACATGTTGCATGTATAATATTCGGTCTGCTTACTGTTAAGTACATGAGTGACCCGACCATGCTATGATATTTCATTTGGTCTACATGTGTTTCACTCAAGTTAGCATCTAGGGGTTTAGTGGCTATTGGTGTACCAAGGGCTATCTATCTAGAAAATGAAAAAGGTGACGATCTTATTAAGATAAGAGTCTTGTAAGAAAATAGTGTAATAACTAAGTGTTGTTGGTTAGGGTCGAAAGGCTTGTGACCTAAAATGTAGTTACGAGATCGGCTAAATTTTTAACACCCCGTGTTTTAGGGTCATTGACGACGATCAATACTACGTCAATAAATTCACAAGTTCTTTTTAGGGTTTGTTTGTACGCGTTTGCTTTTAGGATCGTATAGTTAAGTCTAAAATCGCGTATTGTTATAAAAAAATTTTTCGTTTAGCGTTATTCGAACACCAAACAAATTAAAGTTTTCGTCAAGCAAGCAATATATTATTTTTATAAAAGTAATAATTAACTTTTTATATTATATTTTATTGGTTGCGTAAGACGTTTACGTTTTGCAATTAAATACGTTTAAGCATACTCGGAAATCACTTATACACATTTTTAAAATCCTAGATATTTATTAGATTTTATTAGATATTTATCATAAAAATATCTTTTAGACATTTACTTAACCTTACCATAGTTAGACTTGAACTAGGGATCTTAACCATGGTTAGCTCCTATATAGGACTACTAGCAAGATAAACACACATAACACATTTAAGAGTAATCAAAACAATCTCTCCCATTTTACTCTTGATAGGCCACGGCTCAAAAACACCCCTTTACACAATCCATACAAATTTTTCTACCAATTATACAAACATACACACATCATTCCTAAGACCTTCTAAGGTGTTTGCAAGCATTGGTTAACCATTTACAAGTGTTGAAGCAAAAGAATGGATTTAGATTCGGGTTTCAAACCTAATCTAGGGTTGTCATACTTGCAAGCTTTGGATTTGTGATCCAAAACAAGTGGTTTGGATTGTTTGGTCATCATATACATATCATTAAAGGTTACTAAGACTCTTTATGTATTCATAATTATGATTTTATGTGTTCATATATTTTATTAGCTAAAATCACCATTTAGGTTTTTTTTTAATGGGTTTTGATTAAAAGTGCGATTAGGAACACTTGTTACTTGAACTCTTGGATAAAACATGACCTAATGGACCTAATATATGTAAGACATAAGATATTAAGGGTTCTAATGGATTTGTAACAAAGTGGTAAAGCTAAAAAGTTCTAAAAACAAGTTTTAAACACTTTTTGAGAAATTTATCTTAGGGGGCTGTTTGTATTCGAAAAATTACATATGTATTTTATACTTTTATAAAATACTACATGTCACAAGGATCGAGGGGTCATAAAGAACTCGAAAAACCGATTAATAACGAAGAAGATACGCTATTTACAAGTTTACGATAGTTAATACTTTTATAAAACTATTTTTATAAAAGTTACTATTCATGGCAGAAACTTATACTTTGTAAAACATAAATAATATGATAAAACTTTTAATTTCGAGATCGTGCTCGAAAGAATCGCTAAAAACGGAGCTATAACGAATAAGATACGACGTTTACAAGTTTTACGCTAATTAAAACGTAAAAACGAGTTTATAGCTGTGATGAACAGTAAAATCACTATTCACATCAGAATCATGAAAACCTAAAAATGTGATTTTATGATCACTCGTCTTACTACGAAAGCGTGGGCATAAGAAACGCGAGAAACGGACTAAAAACGACGAAGTTATGTCATTTTTGCTAAAAGGCGTAATTATAAACGTTTTTACCTTATAAATATGATTTCGCTAAAACGATTAGATGGTGATATAGCTATATAGATATATATGTGTTATAGTTACCAAAGTGCTATATTACTAGGGAATTTCATAATGAGGCCTCTTCGGATGGCGTATTGACGAGTTGTTGGATTTACGATTTAAAGTATCCTAGCTCCTCGTACGTCATGTCATGACCTCTTAATTATGATAGCCCGAACGATAGTATGATGATAACTAAATAGGATTATATATGGTAGTTGTTAGACAACATACTCGAGTACTCATACGACCTATATTGGATTAGGTTGCATTCGGCGATTATCGGACGCATTTTGCGTGATATACTTGATATTAGCTCACTCGAGGTGAGTTCATAACCCCACGTTTTACATGATTTGTTTTATAAGTTTTGGGGTGAGAACATGCTTGATTATAAATACATTTACTTGGTTGATTACAAATTGATTTATGCACTTCTTTACTTGTCATGCGATGAGATACAATACTTGGTTTACTTTTTGGACGTAAACACATACTTGACTTTTACTCGAATAATTACGGATTAGCTTAGGTTTCATGAACTGTAAATCACTTGGAGGGTGAGCGCGAATGTTATAAAATAGATCTATTGGGGATTGACAACCCCCGTTCGGGTGATTAGCTCTCACTAGTTCGAGATCGAACTAACGAACGTTATACCATGTCGGATATGAATGGATTGGTGTCTACATGACCAACAACTATATACTAATGAACATTTACCGTGCCTTGAATAAAGTGGCATACTTACAAGTCTACGTCGCAGTTTCCATGAACTTAGAGTAATCGTAATCATTTCTCTTACATACTTGAAACTAATTGGGATATTATGCTCATTATAATATCTACTTGAAACATTTTGGGATATCATGTTCATTACAATATATATACTTGAAACATTTTGGGATTTTACACAAGGAAACCTATATATGTCGGTTTATGGGTTGCAAGTCTTGTATGGGCGAAACTTGTAACACGGTAAACCTATATATATAGTTTTGGGATTTACAATTATACTTACGAAAACCTATGAACTCACCAACTTTAATGTTGACACTTTTAAGCATATTTTTCTCAGGTGAAATAGATGTATGACATACTTGATGTGCATTGGAGTCCAAATTTACAAGATTTCTTTTCAAACGACTCAGTTAGAGGTCGTTCTCTCCTGACTTGTGCAATGGGATCATGAAGTAACGCTCCCGGAAATACATTCCGCTGCGACCCAATTTTGGGGGTGTTACAGATTGGTAATCAGAGCCAAGGTTATAGAGAACTAGGTTGAATTTTACCTAAACTATAACCACTTTCAACGATCACATTTTCAAAAGATTTTTACGAGACATACATACACTATTTGTTGCAATAGTTGGTCATACTAGATGCTTACATGATTTATATACATGTTCGTAGGATAGACAAACACTAGAACCCTGTTGAGGTATGGTGGGTTGCACCATAGCCTCAAGACCATGCATAATGTGCATGCAATATGATAACTATGTGAAGTTAGATGAACATAAAAATTCGAGTATTATCCAACGTCGAGTAAATTTATTAATTAGGTCGAGATGTGTACCAATTCATGACTGCATCTCAAGACAGTTCTTGTTTGATGAGTTGCGAGATGGAGCCATGACAAGATTGTTACACAACTCGAGGTACTTGATAAATTCCCTCGAGGATGGTTAGGACTCGTGAGGCTTTATGTGAAATAATTATGTGTAATTATAGTGGTAAGACCACTATATGAATATTTGTCTGTTATGTGCAGACACACTACTTGCTTACTTGCGGACGTGACTTAGGTATATATATATATATATATATATATATATATGTATATATATACTTACCCTATCTTGTGCATACTCTACAATTATTTATATAAGGATTATTTATATAAATACTAGAACATTTCTTTAGGCAAGGTGGTATTATAAGCTCGTAGGCCCTAAACATTAAGCTATCGAATATGATATCTTACCATCACCCATTTATGCCATGAGCGCACATTCATATTGACCATACATCACTTCACAACACTCTATTTCGGAGCATGACTTTTGGGAAATAAACAAATTTTACATTTTTGGGATTTTGAAGGAAATGGCACCAAAGAGAGCCACAAGGTCAACACCAGGTACAGAAAATCTTACCACCACAACTGTCACCAATGCCCAACTTCAGGCAATGATTGACCAAGGTGTTACTGCTGCACTGGTAGCACGAGATGCAAACAGAAATGGCGACGACAGCCATACTTCAGGAACGGGTGTCAGAAGGAATGAACACGCTGCTCGTGAATGCACCTACCCGGATTTCCTGAAGTGCAAACCCTTAAATTTTAAGGGCACTGAGGGAGTTGTCAGACTCACTCAGTGGTTCGAAAAGATGGAGTCTGTCTTCAGTATAAGCAACTACATAGTAGCATGCCAAGTCAAATTTGCGACTTGTACTCTGCAAGAAAATGCCTTGACGTGGTGGAACTCTAACGTTAAGACTACTACTCCAGAAGTTGCCCATGCAATGCCATGGAAAACGTTGAAGAAGATGATGACAGACAAGTACTGTCCGAGGGGTGAAATTAAGAAGATTGAGTTTGAAATGTAGAATCTGAAGGTGAAGGGTACCGATGTAGTAACCTATAACCAACGTTTCCAAGAACTGGCACTAATGTACGATCGGATGTTTCCGGAAGAGTCAGACAAGGTTGAGAAATATGTCGGTGGCTTGCCCGACATGATCCATGGCAGTGTGATGCCAACTAAGCCGAAGACTATGCAAGATGCCATTGAGTTCGCCACCGAACTAATGGATAAGAAAATCAACACATTTGCTGAAAGACAAGCTGAGAACAAGAGGAAACTTGATAACAACAACCAAACTCAACAACAACTTCCCAAGAGGCAGAATGCGGCTCAAGCTTACGCCGCTGGGACTGGTGAAAGGAAGGAGTATGCTGGGACTCTTCCATTATGCAATAAGTGCAAGTTTCATCAAAATGGCCCGTGCACTGTAAAATGCGCAAACTGCAAGAGGGTCGGTCATCTGACCAGAGACTGTTGGAGTTCTGCTGCTACTAGCAATCAGAGAACCCTCACTTGCTATGAATGTGGGAATCAAGGGCATTACAGGAGTGATTGCCCCGAATTGAAGAATCGAAACCATGGAAACCAAGCTGAAGGTACCGAAGCACGTGGAATGGTATATGCCTTAGAAGGTGGAGACACCGATCAAGACCTTAACAACGTTAAAGATGAGATTGAAGCTTAAAAGAAAAAGTTGTCTCGCTTTGCCTAATAAATCCTAAGTTAGAACTATCTTAGACTTTATTTCCCTTTTTGTTCTACTGAATTTAACTCTCGAATTTGTTATCCATCCAATACATTAGATCATGATTATCAATGTCTAAAACATAGCCGACAGGGCGAATGTTGAGGTTTAAACACTATTATTCTGAGGTTGTACGTTAAACTTCTAAATTCCATCCTTTCAACATAGACCTTATGCCCGTAGAAACTAGGTGTTTTGACGTGATATTGTATGGTTGGTTGGACAAGTACCATGCGTTATTGTCTGTACGGAAATGATCGTTCGGTATTCCTTGTTGGAGGACGAAATTTTAATACGTTCGAGGTAACGGATAGCAGAATGAACACGGGACCGATTAAAATCATCTCGTGTTACTAAGGCTCAGGAGTATCTACGAAGGGGATGTCTGTATTACTTAGCAAAATATCACCGTAACCAAAGACAAGACAAGTCAAAGGGGAAACGCTTGAAGATGTTCAGTTGTTCAAGAATTTTCCTGAAGTTTTTCCTGAGGGACTTGCGGGTTTACACACCACTCGACAAATGGAGTATTCGAATTGATTTGGTACATGGTGCTACACTGTAGAAACGGGACACCTTATAGATTAGCACCGTCCAAAATAAAGGAACTAGCAGAGCAGCTACAGGAACTTACGGACAAAGGCTTCATAAGACCAAGTTCCTCACCCTGAGGAGCTTCAGTTCTGTTTGTAAAAAAGAAAGATGGGTCTTTCTGGATGTGCATCGATTACAGGGAATTGAACAAACTGACAATGAAGAACCGTTACCCACTCCCAAGGATCGATGACCTATTCGACCAGCTGCAAGGGTCGATTATTTATTCAAAGATCGATCTGAGGTTAGGGTATCACCAGTTGAGGAGTTCGTGAGAGAAGGGACATTCCCAAGGACTGGCTTTCAGGGACTCGATCACGGTTCACTATGAATTCCAAGTCATGCCTTTGGGTTTGACTAATGCATCGGCCGTGTTCATGGACCTTATGAACCGGGTGTGTAGACCGTATTTGGACAAGTTTGTAATTGTCTTCATCGATGACATTTTGATCTACTCCAAAAGTAAGAAGGAACATGAAGAACACCTTAGGCAGATCTTGAAATTGCTTAAGAAGGAAGAATTGTACGCCAAGTTCTCCAAGTGTGAATTCTGGATCTCCAGGGTACAATTTCTCGGTCACGTGATTGACTATCGAGGTATTCACGTTGACCTGCCAGGATTGAATCTATCAAAGTTTGGGCGTCTCTACAAACCAACGGTGATTCGCCAATTTATGGGCCCTTACTGGATATTTATAGAGATTCATCGAAGGGTTTTCAAAAATCCTCCAAGGCAATGACCATACTAACCGAAAGGTGATCATGTTTGTTTAGGGCGATTAAAACAAGATGACAACTTTTCAACCGTTGAAGCAGATGTGGCAGTGCACCATCTTGCATTACCGGGGGGAAGCAAAGATTTTATCGCATACTGCGATGCTTCAAGCGGGTTTAGTCGTTGTGTTGATGCAAAGGAAATGGTGATTTTTATGCATCACGCCAGTTAAAATTTCTGAAAGAAACTATACGGCTCATGATTTAGAAACTTGGGGCAGTAGTGTTCGCTCTAAAGATTTGGAGGCACTATCTGTATGGAACCAAGTGCACGGTGTTCACTGATCACAAGAGTTTACAACACATTCTTGATCAGAAGGAATTAAATATGAGGCAACGTCGCTGGTTAGAGTTGCTGAGTGATTACGATTGCGAAATTCGTTATCACCTAGGGAAGGCGAATGTTGTTGCTGATGCTCTGAGCATGAAGGAACGAGAACCACTAAGGGTTCGGGCCTTAGTGATGACTATTGGCTTGGATCTTCCTAAACAAATCTTGAATGCTCAGACTGAAGCAAGAAAGTCAGAGAACATCAAGAAGGGAGGAGTTGGGGTATCTTGGTTGTGAATTCAAAAGATCCTGAGAAACTTAGTATACGGAAATGTTGGAACACCAGTGCGGTTGGAACTCTGTGCTTTAATTGGCAGGAGTTGGCTTACCATGTCTATGGTACTTAAGGGACTGTGATCATGCACGAGTCCCACAAGTCTAAATACTCTATTCATTCGGGTTATAGAACAGATGTTCAGGATATGAAGAAACTATACTGGTGGCCCAATATGAAAGCCAACATCGCCACTTATGTTAGCAAATGTTTGACCTGTGCTAAGGTCAAAGCTGAACATCAGAGACCATCGGGTTTGTTAGTGCAGCCCAAGATACCTCAATGGAAGTGGGACAACATCACTATGGATTTTGTCACGAAGATTCCTAAGTCGTCACAAGGTTATGACACTATTTGGGTGATCGTTGACCGACTTACAAAGTCTGCCATTTTTGTCGCAATGAGGAGAAAGGATACATGGATAAAAACTGGATGTATGTTACCTAAAGGAGGTAGTCATGAAACATGGAATACCTGTCTCAATTATCTGTGATCGTGACCCTCGGTTCGCATCAAATTTCTAGAAGTCGCTTCAGAGGGCTTTGGGTACAAGTTTGGATATGAGTACTGCATATCATCCGCAAACCGAAGGACAAAGCGAGAGAACCATCCAAACTCTCGAGGATATGCTACGTGCATGCGTAATCGACTTTGGAAATGGTTGGGTTAAACATTTGCCATTAGTCGAGTTTTCATACAATAACAGTTATCATGCTAGCATTAAGGCTGCACTGTTTGAAGCACTTTATGGTCGAAAGTGTCGTTCACCCGTGTGTTGGGCCGAGGTTGGATAATTCAACTCACTGGTCCAGAATTAGTGCAAGAAATAACAGAGAGGATCATCCAGATTAAACAAAGGATTCAAACCGCTCGCGATCGACAAAAGAGCTACGCTGATTTAAAGCATAAACCGATGGAGTTTCAAGTTGGAGATAAAGTTATGCTTAAGGTTTCGCCTTGGAAAGGGGTCGTACGTTTTGGCAAACGGGGGAAGTTAAACCCCAGATATGTCAGACTTTTCAAAGTGTTGAAAAAGGTTGGAGCCATTGCTTACAAGCTTGAGCTTCCTCAAGAGCTGAGCAGGGTCCACAATACGTTTCATGTATCCAACTTGAAGAAATGTTATTCTGACGATCCATTAGTCGTTCCGTTGGAAGGACTCCAGGGTGTCAAGCTTCATTTTGTTGAAGGCCTTGTAGAAATCATGGATCGCGAAGTCAAAACAAATTGAGGCGAAGCCGCTGTCTCAATTGTCAAGGTTCGAGAACTCTAGGAGGGGGAATGAGTTTACATGGGAACGTGAAGATCAATTCAGGAAGAAATATCCACACCTCTTCACCAAGACTGCACCGTCGTCAAGTGCCGTGTCATAAGCCTTGAGGACAAGGTTCGTTTAACGGGGGAAGACTATAACACCTTGTGTTTTAGGTTATTGTACAATGTTATGTAATTCACAAGATATTTTTAGTATTGTACGCGTTTGCTCTTAAACAGTAAACATTAAGTTAAATCGCGTAAGCTAAAAATTATCGTTTAATATAAACGGGCATTAAACGATTAAACGCTTACATCAATCAAGTGTTAAATGATTATTATGAGGATAATTATCAACTTTGTTCATCTTATTTTTATTGGTTACGTAAAATGCTTACGATTCGCGATAAAATGCGTTTCGGCATTCTCGGAAGCACCAAAACCTATCTACGCTTAAGCAAATACCCACGATTATACCCAATACACAAAATAATCAAAATATCATCATATAAATGTGTATGTGGCCCGATTTGTAGTGATAGGACCAAGCAAATATCAATTTGATAACTACTTGCCCTAAATATCAAGGATAGATATTTTCCTAGGGAACCAAGTCTTACACCTTTGTAAGCACTTGACCACTTGCCCTAGGAACCTTCCTTGAAGCCTTGACTTAGTATATAAAGCATTAGCTAGCAAGTAAACATATACATAACCATTTTCAAGGTGTAAACAAAACACAATCTCTACCATTTCCCTCTACATACCCTACGGCTCAAAACCACCAAGATACACAATCCATAGCTTGATTTTATTTCACCATATTAGTGTTTATACATCATACTTAAGGTATTCTAAGAAGAATTGAAGGGTTGGTTAAGCTTTGAAAGAGTTTTAACAAGATATTGCAAGGTTAGGGTTTTTGTTGATAATTTGGGTTTTCACCTTATATTTTCAAGCCATGGTTTGTTAATCACAAGGGTGTGATTGTTTTTCTTTTCTATTATCATCCACACAGGTTATTTACGCTTAATCATTTCATAACTAAGATTTTATGTGTTCATATGCTCTATTTAGCTATAATACTCCATTTCGGATTCTTTTGAATATGTGAAAGGGATTTTTTACTCTATGATCAAATGTTTGTGAATTATTTACATGTTTTATGGATGATATTATGCATGTTAAATGGAATTATACATAATTGTACACACTTGGTTAAGTACAAAAAATTGAATATGTACAAATTAGGGTTTCTTTTATTAAAGTTGTTGATTAAAAGTGAGGTTTAGAGGTACTTGTTGTCTTGAAACTTGGATAAAATATGAAATAATGGACTTATTATATGTAATACATAAGATAATAAGTATTGTAATGGACTTGTAACAAAGTGGTTAAGCTAAAAAGTTATAAAAACAAGTTTTAAACACATTATTGCAAAATGTTCAAAAGGTTTTGTTTGAAGTCCGAATTTAACACATATGTTTTATGATTTTATAAGATACTACATGTCCCAAGGATCGTGGGCATGTAAAGAACTTGAAAAACGGATTAGTAAGAAAGAAGATAAACTAGTTACGAGTTTACGAAGCTAAATACTTTATAAAACAAAAATTTATAAAAAATTACTATTCATGGCAGTAAAATTATTACTTTGAACATCAATATTATGATAAAATTTCATTTACAGAATGTGTTCGAAAGGAATCGTAAAAACGGAGCTAAACGAATAAGATATGGACCAAAAACGGGTATTACGTTGACTAAGTATAAAACGGGGTTATAATTCTGTAATTACATAAAAACATTATTCACACCCGATCTTGAAAACCTAAAAAATTTTATTTCTATGATCACTCGTCTTAAATATTGAAAGCGTGGGCGTAAGAACGCCGAGAAAGGGCTTAAACAGACAAAGTTAATGTCATTTTGCCAAAGGCGTAATTATAAACGTTTTTACTTACTAAATACGATTTCACTTAAACGATCTAGATGGTGATATAGCTATATAGAATATATATGTTATTAGTTATCAAAGTGCTATATTACTAGAGAATTTCATAATGAGGCTTCTTCGGATGGCGTATTGACGAGTTGTTGGATTTACGATTTAAAGTGTCCTAACTCCCCGTACGTCATGTCATTACCTCTTAATTATGATAGCCCGAACGATAGTACGATGATAACTATATAGGATTATATATGGTTGTTGTTAGACAACGTACTTGAATACTGATTTCGACATGTATTAATAGGTTGCATTCGGCGTTAGCGTGACAAGTTTTTACTTGGGATAATTTTATTATCAAGTTTACTCTACTAAAGGTGAGTTATCAGCCCCTTGTTTTTAAATTAATTGATTTACAAGTTTTTGGGGTGAGAGCCATAGGCGTTGTTTTACAAATTGGGACGCAAGTGTACATTTTATCCATGATTACTGTTGCCTAAGTAGCTATATCCATTTATGCCCATGAATCATGAACTGTCAATTGATGGAATGTGAGCGCAAATGATTATATGATGATCTATTTGGGATTGACCTCCCCATTCGGGTGACTAGCTATCACTGGAAGAGATATTTATCATTTCAGATTTTGGATGTTACGGGGTTGAACATCATCACGGGCAATGTAGTCATATTTATTTATTGTATTTCATTTCTGTCGGCTTCGGTGTCATGAGTTTGGAAACACGTAATTACATTTTGTGAAGGCTGCATCACTATTACATTATCACGGGAAAGATTGAGGTCCTGCTATTACATTTACATAAACCTATGAAATTCACCAAGTTTATGTTGACGTTTTAAATGAAATATTTTTCAGGAGGTCATTAAGCACGAGGTGCGAAGGATACAGTGGAGCGTTAATATTTTGAAGTCATGCATAAAAGATTTGTCGATACATTGTGTATATCTGTTATGGGCTGGAATCTTTGTAATAATAACAAGTAAAACAGTAAAGCTTCGGCTTTTGTAACACATACTTTATTAAATCCAATATATCAGTTTTAAACGACTTTTTGGTCGTTCTTATATTATCTTGTGTTATTGATCTGAGAAGTAACACGCCCCGGACTCTTATTCCGCTGCGACCCAATTTGGGGGTGTTACAGATTTCATTTCTTTTCTTGGTTTAAATCATAGATTTGTAAAATTCCGTGAACGTTAATTGATTTCAATCCACAACAACAATCACTTTACATGCTTAAGATCCTACAATCATTTTCACTTAATTCACGTTATAATGGAAATGGGATAGATCCTTTATCTTCGTGTTTTTCTTTTTAATTGTGGAAGAAAAACAAAGGCATAACAAATTCAAGACAAAGCTAAAGAAAGTTACATGGTATCTTTTTGGCGACTTTATTCACACTTCACGCTTCTTTCAAACAACGACTTAAAAGGAACTCGCACCGAGTATGGATTCAAATGTGCATTTGCGACACTCTTTGGTCAAGATCTAGTTTAATTTTCATGGCACATGTTCCTTAACCATGAACAAATAGAAAAGCAACTTGACAACAAAGAATTTCAAGAGATTGGATCCATGGCTTCTTTTAAAGTATTCGAGAGACAGTTTCAGATGTTCATCCACTCACAGATTTGTTTGGATGATGAATATGTTGTAATGACACGCAACTACTTTCTACAATACTACTCAACTCGAGATTACCTGAATTTCCGTGATACGTCTGATGCAATACATGAAAATCTGTTATGAAGTCAATTGTGTAGAGCACTACATAAACGAGAGTTTGACTGCAGGTGAATGACAGGCAGATCCAGACAATTAGAGGAAAAAGGTTGATAAGAGTAAATGCTTTAGTGGCTTAGGTGGTAAAACAAAAAGCAGTGTAGTAGGTCTAGAATCAAAAGAGCAGGATACAAGCAGCAGTTCAAGGAATGATACACCATTGCTGATGATGAATATATCGGACCATATATGATGAAGAGTCAATGGTGAGGTACAATATCGACTGCTGAATCATTGTCTTTGACTACGGACAACTGGACATTGAGGCAACCTAATTCAATAATGAAGGAGGGGTTGACCTGAACTGTTGGAACAATGTCGTGGACCACATGTCCTTTGCCTACTTTAATTAAACAATAACCAGAAAAATCTAATTATATCATATCAATCTCCGAATCTAATAAATAATTTGTCTCAAAAAATACTGTTGCCAATTTCTAAAAAGATTTTTTAAGAATGGAAGGCACCATTGTGTTAATTTTGAACTTAAAAATATCAAATCAAAGCTTTAAAGAAAGGCAACATGGTAAATTTTCTAAAGTAAAAAAGTATGAGCAAGATTAACATGACATAGATGTAATTGAAATAATAAACATCGAATTGGAACATAAAGTGGCTAAATTACTTAAAGAAAATGAGACTTTGAAAAGGCATTACAAAGAACTGTTTGATTCTATCAAGACAACGAGAGCTAAGACTTTGGGAACAATTCAATTCCTTTGATTGCTTAAAAATGTAAGTTCAAAGCTCAACTTCAGGAAAAAGGATTTGCAATTGCAGCAATAAAAAATGAGTTAAGAAAATTAACAGGAAATAGTGTGAATACTAAGTTTGCAAATTCATCGCTCTTAGGGAAACCGGTTTTACAACCACATAGAAACCAATCAGTTATTAGACAACCGACTGCGTTTAAGTCTGAGCGACCTAGAATTTCAAAACCACGGTTTGCCTCCCAAGTTGATGTGAACAACGATTTGCCAAAACCAGTCACTATGCATTATTTACCTAAGGGGAAAGAATCTGCTTGTGCAAAACCTTATCACATGACTGCACCTAGCTCATCTAGGTATAGCTCAAATGACATGGTTCATAATCACTACCTAGAGGAAGCTAAGAAAAAGACACAAGAACGCGGTAGGAATTCAAGACCTAGTGTGATGCCTTCTGCTAAATCAAAAAGCACAGCTAATGGTAGCAAACCAAAACCTACGAGCAATACTCAAACATCTAGGAATTAGCCTGCATCCAAGAATAGTTTTGTAACGACAAAGATTGTGCCCATAGAAGAACACTCTAGGAATTCTAAAAATTTTCCTGACTCTAAACATTTTGTTTACTCGACATGTTAGAAATGTGTCTTTATCACAAATCATGATCATTGTGTAACAAAATTCCTGAATGAGGTCAACTCACGTGCTAAGGTTCCATCCAATAAGACAACGAATAGAAACAAACCCGTAGAGTAAATAAGTGTTGCAAAGAAACCAGAAATACAGATCCCAAAAAGACATAGGTCTTCAATCAAAAAGACTTCCGTTGTGCATGAGAAAACAATGACTCCTAGATTCTGTCTTAGGTGGAAACCAACAGGTAAAATTTTCAAAGTTGTTGGTCTTAAATGGGTTCCAACAAGAAAGATATTCACATCTAGCACAACCAAGGTTGACAGTGAACCCATAAATGGTTCAGATGAAGATATCACTAACCAATATGAATTCAAACAAACACTTGATGTCAGTATGACACGGTACTCTTAACTTAAGTGCAGGTACATCTTTCAATCTTAAAAAGGAAGGACTCAGAGTTTGGTTGCTGAAAAGACTGATATCTCATAAACTAGGTCTTCAAAGAATTCAAATTTGATGAAAAAGCAATGACTTCTGATCATAACAGTTCAGAACTCGGAATTCACGACCACAACAATGAACCATCCAGTTCAAAGCTGGTTCCAAAAGTTGTTCCTCTAGCAGACAAGACAGCTACATCACGACAAGAGTTGGAATTACTGTTCCACCATCACATAACAATACTGAGGTCAACATGTAAATATTTTTTATAAAAAGAAAAATACAAAAATATAACATTTCAAAAAGAAAATACAAAATCAAAAAATCAGAAAATGTTTCACAAAAAGAATCTTCTCGGCATGTCTCTTGGAATCGATAATATTTACGTACCTAGAAATGTTGATTAACATCGACACGGGCATGTAAATGAAGTTCGAACAGGAGTTTCAAATGTTTTTAAAACATGTCATTTCTAATTTTCTTTATAACTTGTAATTGCTCTAAGATTGCAACTTGGACCCGAATGACAAATGAGAGTGTACGCTTCAGTGCACTTATTCTTAGCGTTAGAAAAGAAGTCTTCTAACATGATGTTTTTGAAAAAGTTAAACACAATTTTTCAAAAATTTCTCAATGACAATTCATAATCTTTCAAAATAGTGTGTTCAACACTCCATCCCTCGTCAAGTTTTATAAGACAATTCTTCTACATTTGGTGTCATTTTCAAAATGAGTCAATGTTTGAAGGGGAGTTTTTCAAAAAACAATGTTTTAATGTTGTTGGATACATCATCACATGACAATTCTTATGTATTCAACACATTATAAAAAGTCTTAATAACAACTCCATAATAATAATGACAATTAAATAGAATGTTCGTTATAAGATGATTTAGTGGTTGAGTACAATTTTTCAAGAATTCTTCAATGACAATTCATAATCTTTCAAAATTGTGTGCTCAACAATGCTAACCCTCAATTTTATATTCATTTTACAACTTGGTATCATTTTTTTGGTGTCAAACGTACGTAAAATTGAGGGGGAGCAAGTTAATGTTCCATATAATTCATGCTAAGAATAAAAGTTTTCTCCACAGAATTTACATGACAAATTTCAATCACAATGTATTTCAAAAACTAAGTGCATTAGTATTTAAAATAAGGGGAGAAATGTAATTAAAATGTGATCTTGAAAATAATAAGTGATCTAATCGACTCAAAATGTGCTCTTCAGAAAAGGTTTTATGGTTCGATCTTATAGCCAACAACATCTTAATTTCATGACGATTCTGAAGTCATAAGGTGGTTAGGTTAGGTACTAGTCCTATGATCCAACCAGAACTGAAGGGATCTACCCAAGGACAATCCATAGTTAGAAACAGCAGTCCTTAGGTATGATTAGAGATAAATGAGTATAAGGGAATAATGCCGACTAAGATTGAGTTAACACTGGAACAATCATAACAAGGTGTTAGTAATGATGTCTTGGTAAGCATTGAAGGGGTTGAAGAATGAAAAAGAAATTTATGGTTAAAGGGTGAAAATAAAGAAGCCCTCTATACACTTTAGGCAAAAATCGAGTCAATACATAATCTATCGGTTTTTACAAAGATAAATTCTGATATTGAAGACGACATCATGGACCCAGTGATGCAATGCACAATCCTTCCCAGCCATTAGAGTTTCTCTCAACAGAAACTTGTCTCATTTGTTACGGAGATACACACGTTATCTATTGACATCTCACTCCAAGATTGTTGATATTGAATAGGTGGCAATCTGCTCCAGCCTCCGAGTACTAAAACCAAAACGCACTAATTGAGTCTAGAGCCAAGAGATCAATAAAATAATTATCATTAGGACACATTCCATTACAAACACTTGTTGAACACCAATAAGTTCATAAGCTGTTAACAAGAGTCCTACACGTTATCCTTGTAATTTTTCCAGAACATCTGAGTGATACTTAAGTACTCACCATGAAGATGGAAATCCTACTTGAGCCAACATTTAAAACAAGCTATTGGTAGGCTGAATTAGCGATTCTATATGAATCATACTAGTGTAAACTGGAAAAAAACGATGGTGCAAGTTCTCATGTGAATTCAAACTGTTCTAGTAAATAAATTGACGGACGTAACTCTTTACTTATGGTTACGCCGTAACAAAGTCGAGTCTATAAATACAAGCCCTGATTCAGTTGTTTTCATCATTTCACTTCACATAACTCTCATAGGACGATTAGGGCTTCCATTGAAGGCATTTTCTAGCAATCACCAACCACTTTTTAAGGGAGAATTTGTACACAATCATCATCATTATCAGTTCAACATCAACTAAATTATACCTATCTTAATGTTTAATTCATTCATGATTTCATACATTATTGCTGCTGTAATTTACAACATGATTGGCTAAACACTTTAAGTGTTAGCCTAGTTGTGAATTTATTAATGCTTTGATTCCTATTCATTCGTTTAATTATTGTTTATATGGATATCAAATGTGGTTATTGAACGATCCTTGCGTTTTGGTAGTGTTAAGGCTACTATAGAGCTTATTAGTTAGTGATTAGGTGTGAACAATTGAAAGCTAGTCTAGTAAGTTATTCGAGATCAGATGGCATCCATTTTGATTGTAGGGGTTGTCCATATCACCGCCTATACTAGATTAGATACTTAAATAACGTGGGTAAACTTCTGTATAGTTGGAACCTAATAGGGTTTTAAATGTTGAGAAGTGGGATTGTTAACATTATATAAGTCTATAGGATAGTTGGGAACTTAATGACTATGAACTAGATGCTCAGCTTCCGTGAACAACGGGGTTGAGATCATAGGAATTATAGGTTAGGTGACAACTATATAAAACGAGAATTTGACATTGCATTGTGAGAAGGAATCATAGGATTAGTAAAGGATTAATTAGGTTAGCACATTTTCTCCCCTTGATAAGTAAACCACCTTAATTTTAGTCATTTATGTTAGCCTCAAAAAATTGAGTCAAACAAGGAAGCTCAGCTATTAAAAGGAAGCTCGGCTACTAATTATAAAAGCACGATCTTTATTTAATTTTATGCTGTAATAGGCTAGAAAGGGTAAACGGGCTCGTTAATTAATCTGATCTTGTCCTAGTTCCGGACTAAGGTCCATTGTAATCCCGAGCCCGACCCAAGAACTTGACCGCGACCCAACAAAGCCTCTCTATGGCCGGCCTATGTGGTATAGGTATATAAACCATTTTCCACCAAGGAAAAGCGTGTTGGTTCTCATTTGTATTTCACACTTATTAGAATTCAACCATCTTTTTCTTCTCTCTACCTTCTCTCTCTAATCTTCTTCCTTTCTCTTATCTTATTTTCTTGATTAATACCATGGTGAAGTGAAGTGTTTACGGGTTCCTACAATTGGTATCAAAAGCCTCAAGTAGATAGGTGATTCATTTGTGGTTTGTTTGATTCATTTTTGTGGGTTTTCTACTCGTCTTTCTTTTTTTCTTTGATTTCGAAGCTTGTTTATACACAAAAGGATCATATACTTGGGTATATTGTTCTAGTATCTTTATTATACAAGGTGTACAAGCTTAGATTCAAGAAAACATCATATTTGGATTTTTTGGTTCAAAGGCTTTAGAAGTACGGTTCTTGATTTCAAAAATTTTCGTGTTAAAAATCATCAAGTTTGGATTTTTTTTGCTTCTTATTGCCATAGATAAGAAAGTTGTACAAGAAAAACCAAGAAAAATCGTCAAAAAGTGTGTTTTTAAGTGATTCAAAAGTTGTGTTTCCGGAAAATTTGAAGATGGAGATTTATACGCTTGAAGACGAAGATTTATACGCTTGAAGACGGAGATTTATACGTGAACAGTTCTAGCGATTTATAAGTCTCTTGATCCGGCGATTTATACATTTTATAGACGGAGATTTATACGTTTTCTAGACGGAGATTTATACGTGAACAGTTCCAGCGATTTATACGTCTCTTGATCCGGCGATTTATACGTTTTCTAGACGGAGATTTATACGTTTTCTAGACGGAGAATTATACGTGAACAGTTCCAGCGATTTATACGTCTCTTGATCCGGGAATTTATACGTTTTCTAGACGGAGATTTATACGTGAACAGTTCCAGCGATTTATACGTCCATTGATCGGGCGATTTATACGTTTTCTAGACGAAGATTTATACGTTTTCTAGCCGGAGATTTGTATGTTTTCTAGACGGATATTTATACGTGAACAGTTCCAACAATTTATACACTGAATTTTTCAATTTCGGTTAAGTCAAATTCGGTGAAATTCAAGTTGGACTTTTATTGTAACACTTCATTTGGACTTAAAAGAAAATTAATAATTCAACAACAAACCTTAACAACAAACAATTATACATTCATGGTTTCTTCTTGATTTTGTAAAATCCCGTAAGAGTCACATTTTTTCTCGGTTTAAATCGTAGTGGTGTAAAATCCCGTGAACGTTAATTGCATTCATTTAACCACAACTTCAATCACAACACATCTACTTAAGATCCTACTAATTATTTTTACTTTACAATTTTCGGGAAAATGGAAACGAAAGATACTTTATCTTTGTGTTCGAATTCGAAAGAACAACAAATGCAACAAATTCAAGACAAAGCAAAAAGGAGTTGCATGGTATCTTTTCAACAACTTCATTCACACCTCAAACTTATTTCAAACAACGACTTAAAAGGAACTCGAACTGAGTATGGATTCAAACGAGCATTTGCGACACTCTTTGGTCAAGATGTAGAGACTTCCACAGGCACAATATTCCTAAACATGGATCAACTAGAAAAGAAACTTAACAATGGAAACTTTCAAGAGATTGGATCCATGGCTGCTTTTAAAGTACTCAAGACACAGTTTTTGATGTTCATCAAGTCACGGATTTATTTGGATGATGAATATGTTATAATGACACGTAACTACTTTTTACAATAAACTCAACTCGAGATTTGAGAATTCCATGATACACTGATCCAACACATGGAATATGTTAAAAATTCGATTGATAAAAGAGCACTGCATAAAAGAGAGTATGACAGCAGGGTGAATGAAAGACAGATGCAGAAAACAGAGGAAAAGGTTGATACGAGTAAAGCATTGGATGCTAGTTTGGTTGACACAAAAAGCTATGGGACAGAATCAGTAAAGCAAGATACAAGTAGCAGATCAGGGAATGATGCACATGCTGATGACGCAGATATCAAACCCATATATGATGAAGAGCCAATGGCTGAGGTACAATTAATTGCTGATCATAAGGTATTTGCTACAAGAAAATAGCATACTGAGCAACCTGAACTCAATAATAAAGGAGAGGTTGACCAGAATGCTGAACAATGTCATGACACATGTCCTTTGCTAGCTAAATTAACTGG
>BQNB010029074.1:2402-56073 GCA_026074375.1 Tanacetum coccineum
TTTAAATGTGTTTTGATATAAGCTAATAAGCTCTATAAGCTCTTAATTACTTCATAAGTTTGCTTTCATTCAGTTAAGCCTTTAAAAGCTTAACTAAATTAGTATTCATCTCAATTCTCACTCACAAGTTACCTCAGATTATGTTGGATGATAAGCCAATAATGGAAGGGCTTATGGACCTCACCATCTTGTTTCTAACAAGCTGGAGCCTGTAGATAAGCTCTTAAGAGCATAATTAGATCCCTATTTAGCTGGGATCAATGTACTCATTCTATTTCTTCATTTTAGCTTAATTAATGTTTAGCTTATCAATCTGCTTATTTTTTCTTATTCTCTATTAGTTTGTGCTTATTCATCCTTTATTTACTTAGTTCTTAATATGTTTTCTTTATTTAATGCTTAATCAGTCCTCTTCTAGCTTCAATTTTGAACTCAAAGTTTAAGGGGGTGTTTGGCATAAGCAGCACTAACACATGTTAGTGCTGCCTAAGTTACTTTTGTTCTTTAAGTCAGTTTTAACAAGCTTAAATTTAGCCTAAAAATCAGTTTTCATAAGTTTCTAAAGTTTAAAAATCAAGTTTAAGGTTTAATCTAAACATGGTTTGAATATGTGGAATTCTAGTTTGATAATTCAGCTTATTTGATTAGATCTTCATAAGTGGCTATTTGGTATTGATTTCATACTTGTTTTTGGTCTATAATGCAGTAGAATAAGGTTAGTTTAAGTGTGCATTTATCCTTTGTTTTTAAGTCAAAATCTGTTGAAGTGTTTTAGTCTTATTTTTCAAAGTTTAAAAAGTCCAGTTTTCAATAGCAAATTTAGGTTAGATTAAACTTGTTTTAGGATCTGAAATTGATAGTATAAGTTCATTAGACATTAAGATTAATCTGTTCTTACTTTTTGAGTTTTTAAATCAACTTATTCTAGCTTAAATTTAGGGCTGCAAATTGTTTTTTTTAAACTTTAAAAAAAAGCCAAAAAATATTAGTGTAGTCTGTCACTTTTTCAAGTCCTTTTTCTAGCTTATTTTCTAAACCAATTTTCTTAATTCTTGTTTTCATGTGTTCTTTGGATGTCAAAGTTAATTTGTTTTTTGTATACAACTTATTTCAAGTGCTTATTTGGTCTCAATTTTAGCTCAAAGTTGGTCATTTTTTATTAAAAACTACATGTTAAGTCTGCTTTCATTTTAGCTTTTAAGAGCTTTTCAGATCATTTTGTTAGTTAAATCCTTGTCATATTTGCTTATTAGGTCTAGGTAGTTATTTGTTTTTAGCTTATTAACTTTCCATTTTCTTATCAAGTCTTAAAAAAACCAAAACAGTTTTGCTTATTGTCCTTACCTAGTTTTATTCATTCTGCCACTTTTAAGCTAGCTTATTCTAGCTTAATATTGAGTTTCAGCAAAAAGTTCATTTATTAAGTTTGCTTATTTTAACCTGTTCTATAAAAGTTTCAAAAAAGAAAATCAAAAAAAAAATATTTTAGCAAAAAGGAAGTCCAGGACTCGAACCTGTGACCTTCCCCTTATAACACACACTTCTTACCGTTTGCCCTTGGGTCTTTTTCATCATATGTTTGTTTCATTTTATTAATAAACCAACTTTAGTTCATTTGCTTATCCGAGCTTATTTGCTTTTTAATAGCTTATTCTTTCAGCCAAATTTCCAGTTTTCATTTTTAATAGATTCTAAATAGGTTAATTTATTTTTCATATTTTTTTAGATTTTTAATAATTAGTTTACTATTTTTAATATTTAATTTAGATTAAATATGTTTTTAATTCATAAAAAAATAAAAAAAAGATATAATTTCTTTTTCAAAAATTATTTTAATACATTTAGGTTTATAAATTTGCAATTTGAAGTTTTAGGGTTAAATTTGATATTTTAGGTATTTAGTCGCATTTTATTTAGCGTAGAATTTAATTGCTTTAAATGTTTAATTCTCGTTATTTTTAGTTTTGCGTGCCTTATTTGTTTTTACTTTTGCGTTATTAGATTTAGAATTCAAAACCAAAACTTTTATGACATTCAATCTCGATTATCAACATGAACGTAAATTTCCATTCACCTCTCACCGAGGAGAACGATACTCGAGTTGATTACTTATTATTCTTTCCTAAGAGTAATTTGTATGATACTTTGCTTATGTATTATGTATTTTATTCTATATATTATATATATTTGAGGGTTATTTGTTTGATACGTATAATAAACGATAATCAAAATGGCGCCGCTACCGGGGAGAGGTGTAGCGATTTTTACGGGATTGTTCGTGTTCGAGCCTTGAAGAACCTTTCCCCATGAAAGTTTTCATTTTATTTTATATAAAAATACAAAAATATTTCACACTTCTATTTTTATCTTCTTTTATTTTAATATTGAAAATAACCATGTGTTAATTGTCAAATCGGCTCACCTTTAGTAAACAAACTATAAGAGATGTTTAAGGAGGGTCGATCCTATGAACTTCGACCCGAAAGGAGAAGGTTTTTAATACGCTTCGCGCTTACCCGCTCCTCTACTTCTTTGTGCGTTTTCTAGAGAGCTACCGTGCACCTTTGACTTTCAGTTACCAAAAATATTTTTCTTTCTTATTTTTATTATTTCTTTTTCTTATGTATTATTTTAAAAATCTATAAATATTCTTCTCTATCCTCTTAATTCGTTTAATTCTTATTCTCTCTACCCTCTTCTCCGATAATTCTTCAACATGTCTTGGTTTTCGAGGTGCTCGTGATGTGGAGGTCCGTTTAACAGTGGAAATTGTCGGCATTGTACTAATATAAGTTTCGGAGATGAGCCCGTCTACGACTCTAATCCAAATTCTTATAATCAAACTCCCGATTTTTCTAACTCACTTCCACACCACAACTATGAGACCAACTCAAGGTCCGACACGGGAGCAGCTTTTCAAGCATAATTTGCAAAATTTCAGCAGAACTTTGAACGATTTATGGCTCAGCTGAAGTGCTCACACTGTGGTGGTCTTTTTAACGGTGGAAATTGTCCAAGTTGTAGCATTGTAGGAGCTAGAAACGAGTTTGTCCATGACCCTTATCCTTTTCCTTACGATAATACACCCGACTTTTATGATCAACCACCACAGCATAATGTCGAGACATACTCGTGCGAGTTATGTGGTAACAATTCTCACTATGGTTTTGATTATCCACCACGGGTACCGCTTGTCTATGAGCAGGAACCGTGCTACAATCAAAACTTTAGTGATAATTATTATCCACAAAATTCACCAAGTTTTTCTCAACAATATCTTTGCTGTGAAAACTGTGGGGGTCCTCATGAAAGTTTTCAATGTCAACCGATGAATCAAAACCACTTTGAGCATAATTCTAACTATTCTGGTTTTGACCAACCCCCGCAACATTCCATCGATCATCAAGAAGACCTTAATCAGCAAAGGATAAGTGATGTGCACAATAGATGGGATAAACTAGAAGAGTCACAGAATGAACTTCTCAACATGGTGCGATCATTTTGTGAAATGGTAATTCAACGAAAGCAGGTGGCTAATATTAGTACTTATACTCCCGAACCTTCGCGACGTTACAATTACGAGGATGACGATGATGACGAGGAGTATTCTATTCCTTTGAATAAAATGCCTCAAATTCTTTGGTCTATTGCTCTCACACCCGTCTCTTCTATTATGGAACCTAAGGACTCTCTCATCATGGGGGACGAGCATCTTAGCACTATTCCTGAAAAGGAATCGGACGAAGTAATAAAGTCTAGTGTCGAGGACCTTGTCCCAATCCCAAGTGAGTCCGAGGATACTTTCGAGGGCGATAGTGAGTATGATTTGCCTTCGTGTGATGATTTCTCTTCCATCAATGTTCCTTGTGATAATTCCGTGACTTTATCTAACCCTCTCTTCGATTCAAATGATGATTTTACCTCTAGTGATGATGAGTCACTATCCGATGAGGACGTTCCTGAAGATAATGTTAAAATTTACTCGAACCCTCTTTTCGAATTCGATGACGAATACATCTCTAGTGACGTAAATCCTCTTTTCGATGAGGTGTTAGAGGACATCGAGAGCGAGGACTCCTATGTTTCTAAACTTGATGATCTGGATTTGCTAGTCACACCTCTCTTCGCCTTTAATAAGGATGAATGTTTCAACCCAGGAGGCGATATTGATGAGCTCGATGCTTTTCTAGATATTGTTGTTTCTCCGGATTTTGAGGATGATTATTATGACTCAAAGGGAGAAATTATCTATCTTGAGAGTTTGCTTATTAAGGAAACTATTCCTAATCTCCCCCCCGAGGTGTTTTTTGATCGTGACCCAAAAAGCTTAAAGGATGAACCTGATAATGATTATTTTAAGAGTATGGTTAAAGTTTTCGACCCCAGGATTCATAAGAAAAATTTTTCTCTAACATATGTGAGATTATCCTTTGAGGATCGCCATTATCTTTCCCTCGCATATGTTATCCGAATTTTTCTTCCTTATTTCACCTATCCGGTGGAATCTCCTTTTCTTCTCTCCTCCGGGAGTGAGGATACTATTTTTGACCCCGGCATCTTCGCTTTTCATTTTTCTTCTCTTAAACCGGTGGCATCTCATCAGAGTGGAACTTTCATATGCTTCAATGTTTATCTAAACATCTTAAATGAAAGTCTGATGGAAGTCAAGCTAGAGACTCGCACAAAAACAAGCGCTTCGTGGGTGGCAACCCATGCTTATCCTTAGTAATAGTATATTAGTATAATATTTATGAATAAGTGTGATATGAGGAGGCTCACCTCTTCCTTTCTCGTGTTTCGTGGTTTGGGTTTTATGTCCAGGATTTCCCGGATTATGAAGACTCTCGTGCTTATGGTTTTATCCAACGTCTACTCGATCTTTAATCCTTTGCATGCTTATACTTGGGAATTCGATATCCTAGATCTTATTGATTAACATTTATCTATTAGCATAATTAATAAACGGCTTTAGATTTGCGTAGAAACCCCTTAATATTTGGATTATGCCTTGAAATTAGTATGGGGGTGGCAGTCTCACATTGAGGACAATGTGTAGTTCTAGTATAGGGGGATCTTTTGATTCGATCTTACTTGCATTTGCCTTGTCTTCACGTAACCCTGTATTTCTACCAAAAATACCAAAAATAAGTAATTTTAGGCCAAAATTAAAAAAAAACAAAAATAGAATAAGTGTTTTGACACGTAGTTTTGTTTTTTTTAAGAATAATTTTTGACTTGATCGAGCATGTTGCGCTCTAGCTTGCCCCTTAACTTATATAAATTTAAGTTTTTGCTAGTCTTTTATATAAGAGCATAAAACCGAATTCGCTAGCTTGAAAAAGCCAAAGTTTCAATTTCACATAATAGAACTTTAAATCGTTCAGAAGGCTGTGTTTTATTAGGCTACAGTATACGCCGATCTTTTGTTAAAGATTTTAAATTGCGAAGAACAAGAAATGATAAAGTTTTATAGAAGTTAGATGCTAAACGTAGAGTAGTTGGATCTCTTTAGAGCTCATAGAGGTTAATTGTTGGTTCATTTTTTTTTTCTTTATGGCTCTTAACAGTTTACTAAACGTATATTATTTTGTTTTAATAAATAAAGTTGCTTTGGTGTTTGCGATTCTTAGTTTAGATCCCTTCGTAGAGATTCCTTCTGGTGAAAGTAAGGTACACATTGAGGTTTTGTCAGTGTTGTGGGGAAATAGACTCATGGACCATGTTTTGACTTCGCATAGACCGATGTGGCATTTGTTTAAAAGACCACAGGACTTGAAATTTGGCTAATAATAATAATAATAATAATAATAATAATAATAATAATAATATAAACCGAAGCCGAAATAAGACTTTTGGATCATGGTCGGCTCGCATACCAATGTGACAGTCGTTTAAAGGGTGGGGGTAATAACAATAATAATAATAAAAACTGTGGGCTATTAAAGGTTTACTGTCTCTGGTCGGTTCGATGTCGATGTGGCAGTCTTCTAAATATGGAACATAGTAATAATAATCCGAGACTGATAAAAGTTTGCTGCATCTGGTCCGGGGGTTTTAAGGTTCCGCTAGCCGAATGTTGTAGCCTTTCAAAAAGGTCGAGGAAATCACTCGAGGTCGAAAAAGAACTACTGTATTTTGTCGTTATGACGCCCGATGTGTCATTGTTTTTAAAGGACCGAGGTTTTAATATGTTGCTATAATTAGAACATAATAAAGCCACATTTCAACTCACGAAGATAACAAAATAAAGCCTCCATCTCTGGACTCGTAATTGATATATTTTTATTTCGGATGAAATAAAAAGGATAACCCCTAAATCATGCGAAATTAGAACCTTAATGTTGACCTTATTCTTACCATATCGTCTCTTTAGGAAATGATTTCAAACTAATTATGGTCTAAACCGGGTTTACCTTATGTGAATAAAGCATTAATTTATTTGTCACTAATAATAAAAATAAAAAATTTAGTGGATTTAGGAATAAGGGAGCAGGAAGTAGCTATGCGTACACAATTAGCATCTATGAGTAGTGTTAGCATCTTAACTTGTATTTACCAATGATTTCGTTTTTAAGCTTGGTTTGGGGCGGGTGAAAAATCGAGGACGATGAATTTATCCTTTTAGTGTTTCTTGTTCCGTGATCCTTTAAGTTATAAATTTATGCATATAAAAATGGTAAAACGGGTCATTTTAAACTAGTAATTTCTTAATTCGCTTAGATGAACACTTAGCTACTTATCGAGATAATTAGTCTAAGGGGGTTGAAATTTTTAGTTTTCTATGTGTGTATATGACATTGTGTGAGGACATGGCAATAGCTTAGTATGAGAGATTTTTGATATGTGTTTAATTACATATCAATTTACCTTATTAAAATGAGCTTAAATAACCAATAATACATGAAAAAAACATTGTATATGCGTGTTTTGTGAATTATGTTTTGCGAGTAACAGATATAGCAAAAATGGAAAAAACGAAGCTAAAATGGACAAAATCAGGCACGAGATTGGAATAGTGCAAGAAATCGAAGCGGAAGGCATATACATCTTTAAATGGACCAACACGTACCCATTTAATGGGTCGGGTCAGCCCATTAAGATGTATACTTTACATAAGCCTAAGCCTTTATAACATATTAAGCCTAAATCCATATATATCCATTCCATAAATCCTTAACCCATTCCTGGCCCAAGAGATAACAAAAGCCCAAGTTAACTTTTGATAAATAACGGGTCAAAGTTACTGTTTCCTTATCTTTTTCCTTCCACCCTCATTTACACAGAGACGAATAACTCAAGGTAAATCCCCTCTAATTCACCCACACGTAGGGGTCGGGTCGGTCGGGTTTGGGTCAATCGGGTCGGGTCAAAGCTAAAAAAAACATACCCGGACCCGACCTTGTTTAAAACTAGGGTTACTCGGGTTCGGGTCAATTCGGGTTCGGGTCAACCCGAATTTGAGTAAAATGACAAAAACAAATCTTTTTTTTTTACCTTTTTAAATAAAAAATCTATTAATTTATATTGAAAAAAAAAATATATTCGGGTCAATCGGGTTGACCCGAACCCGAGTTAGCCAAAACATTTCAACCCGAGACCCGACCCTATTTAGAACTTGGGTCATTCGGGTTGACCCGAATAAGATTTTTGACCCGAGTGACCCAACCCAAATAGGCTCAGGTCGGGTTCGGGTCGGGTCGGCTTTTTTGACACCCCTACCCACACGCACACAAACCCTTCTAGAAGAATTTCCTGACACCTCTGACACAACAAAAAGACACGCTGGCAATCCTACAAGCTGTGATTGGTGGATGGGACGTGGGAATGATCTAAAGGCTCAAAGAGATTAGATATGAATCAAGGGCTGAGATTTATGCTTGAAGACGCTCCTGAGGTCCTAGAACCTTCCTCTTCCTGCTATAAATAGAGGAGAAAGCTCACACAAGAAATCATCTAGGGTAGGAGTAGGAGTAGTGTAGTTTAGTAGCTTGTTAGTAGCTTATTTTAGCTTATTGTCTTTCATTTGATGTAATTTACTTTTCAAAAGTTTGTAATCACTTTCAGTTTTAATAAAATTCAAATTTCATTTATATTGTGCCTGAAATTCTGATGTACTTTTAAGCAATTATGGTTTAAATGTGTTTTGATATAAGCTAATAAGCTCTATAAGCTCTTAATTACTTCATAAGCTTGCTTTCATTCAGTTAAGCCTTTAAAAGCTTAACCGAATTAGTATTCATCTCAATTCTCACTCACAAGTTACCTGAGCTTATGTTGGATGATAAGCCAATAATGGAAGGGCTTATAGACCTTACCATCTTGTTTCTAACAAGCTGGAGCCTGTAGATAAGCTCTTAAGAGCATAATTAGATCCCTATTTAGCTGGGATCAAGGTACTCGTTCTATTTCTTACATTTCGCTTAATTAACGTTAGCTTATTAATACTGCTTTATTTTTGCTTATTCTTTGTTAGTTTGTGCTTATTCATCCTTTATTTACCTAGTGCTTAATCTGTTTTCTCAATTTAATGCTTAATCAGTCCTCTTCTAGCTTTAATTTTAAAAATCAAAGTTTAAAGGGGTGTTTGGCATAAGCTGTAACACCCCCAAATTGGGTCGCATCGAAATAAGGGTCTCCGGGGCGTGTTACTTCTTAGATCAATAGCACAAGATATATAAAAACGACAAAAATTCGTTTAAAATGATACATTGGATTTAATTGAAATATCTGTACAAAAAGCAATATAGCTATACCTTGTTCAATGTTGAATATTACAAAAGTTGACAATTAACATTTCCCCAAATAAGATGCACCTAAGATCTTTATGCGTGCAATCCAAAATAAACCCAATGCATCCTTGGCATCCCATGCCTATTGATCGCCTGAAAACATTGCTCTAAAAACGTCAACCAAAATTTTGGAGGAATTCAGAGGTTGGATAAAATCATAATTGTGCATACCGCAAGTCCTTTTTAAGTGAGTAAGCCAACACATGCAGATCTCACAAAAACTAGATTACATTTACACTAAGCTCATGACACTGAAGCTCGACAGTCTTGTTCGCATAATATTGCTACTCAGCCCGTGATGATGTTCTAACCTGAAACATCTAAAATTCGACATGTTTATCAGTTCGTTCTCGCGGTGATTCGCAAGTCACCCGAACGGGGAGGCTCATTTCCCCGAATAGATCTATTAAATAACATTCGCAACAATGCACACAATAATGTAATTCCCAACAACATCTATGCAATTGACATTATGATAAATGGGCTTAATTGGGTTATCGGTACTTAGGAAAACATGTAATCAATACTTGCGTCCAATTTGTAAAACAAAGCATGTTTCCACCCCATAATTATAAATTATTGAAATCGTAAAAATGTGGGGCTATGAACTCACCTTGAGTTCAGAAGCCAAAATTCGCAAATAAAGCGTCACGTAAAATATCCAAATGCAACCTAAATTATCATAGGTCGTATAAGTACCGAGTACTTGAATATAATCTTATAGTTGTTACATCGTACTATCGTTCGGGCTATCATAATTAAAGAGGTCATGACATGACGTTCGAGGAGTTAGGACACTTTAAATCGTAAATCTAACAACTCGTCGAAACGCCATCCGAAGAGGCCTCATTATGAAACTCCCTAGTAATATAGTACTTTGATAACCACATAATATTCTATATAGCTCAATCACCAACTAATGGTTTTGGAAAAATTGTGTTTAATAAGTTAAAACGTTTATAATTACAGTTTAGTAAAACTGGCGTATCTCTTTTGCGTTTTAAGCCCGATTCTCCCCGGGCGTTCTTATGTCCTCTTTTTCGATTCGTACGGGTTTTATCGATATTTTGAACATTTTCATAAATTCCCCCTGTGACCAGTAACTTTTATACTGTTTTATGAAACAGTACATGAGTTCTATAAATTTCGTATTTGTTGTCGTAAAACCCGTAAATGTCGTATTTTATTCGTTATAGCTCCGTTTTTAATGATTCTTTCGAGGACGTTCTCGTATTTGAAAGTTCTATATTTTTATGAGGTTTACAAAAATATAACTTTCTGTCATGAATAGTAACTTTTATAAAAATAGTTTTATAAAAGTATTAATTGTCGTAAACTTGCGAAATTCATAACTCGTTCGTTATTAATTGAAAAATTACGATTCTTATCATTTTGGAATCCTAAAAATATGTATTATTTGTTAAAAATATTAATACTTGCTGTTTATAAATTTTATAAAAATGTTTTTATAAAAATTTACTTACGACTTCGTTTATTAACGTATAACTCGTTTTTAACGTAACTTTTTCGTTATTAATCCGTTTAACAAGTTTCTTACCTTTTCGGAATCGTCGTGAAATGTATTATCTTATAAAAATATAAAATGGATATGTAAAAATTCGACTTTTGGACAGAATGTTTGCTTAAGCTTGTTGACTCCATTTGTAACCTTTTCTTTATACTTTACTACTTTTGTATTTTATCATAAGTCTCATATATCATATATTTCATAAATCATACATATATTAAGTGTCCTTTGTCCATAATAGTCCTCATATGTTCCAAGTTATCCATGTTAACAAATCCATTAACATACTTTAAAACCATAACATTACTTAAGTAACCTTAATTTACTAGTTTTGTCAATAATCATTTTTATACATAACCAAGTGTGTACAAGTATATTTCTTTCCATATGACTTTATTTTAGTGTTCTATTAGTATGATTAAAAGTCCATAATCAATATTAACATGTCTTAGGTATTTCTTTAAGTTGAAACATATTATGAAACTATAAAAACCCTAATTTACCCATAATCATTTTTACACCTAAATAACTTGATACAATATTTTCTCATTCTTTTTAACATGATGTAAGTAATAACACTACATGTACATAAGTGTGTAAAATGATCATTTCAAGTATAAACTTCATTTTTATGTATAAAACCTAAATGGTGATTTAAGCTAAATACAATAATCATGTGCATAAAAATGAAAGTTATAAAAACACAAAGAGTTCAAGTGGACCTTATGAGGTATGATGATGATGATAAACTAGTGCTAAACCCTTGTTTAGCCACAAAACCAAACTTGCACAAATAAACCCTTACTTTCTTAACAAAAACCCTAACTTCCTTTTACTTGCGTAAACTAAAAAGGGTAGCCAATCGCTTGGGAGGATCACCTTAGAATAACTTAGAAATGGGTTGTTATAGGAGTGTAATGGTATAAAAATTTGAATGGGTTTGTGTGGATGCTTGTTATTGCGAGCAATATAGAGAGGGAAAGGAGGTGATTTGTTTGCTTTTTGGTCAAGTGTTAATGTTACAAGTCTTTCCTTTGTTACTTGCACAATGTATAAGTAGTAAACATGTTAGGTTAGTCAAGGGGACATAAAAGAGTCTTAGGAATGGCCATGGTCCTAGTCTTTGGTCAAGGTATGGTAGGAATGGTTTTGCCATAATGAGGTATGTGTGAAGTTGACCAGTTCAATCTTACTCATTTCTCATGTATAATCTTGTATATGATACAAGATTTTCGGGAATTTACAAAGATTACAAGAATATATTTATTAATTTTGGTATGGGTATAAAGTGGGTATTTTGTTATATCGTAGAAAGTTTTTGTGGTTCCGGGAGTGCCTAAACGCAATTATATCTCTGCGAAATCGTATACACCTTTACGTATCCAAATTGATAAAAATAATAAGAAACAAAGTTAATAATTATCCTCAAAAAAATTATAAACCCATTGCTTGATGTAAAATTTAATTGTTGATGCCCCGGTTTACATTGAACGTTGTTTTTGGCGTACGCGAATTAACCTAACTTTTACAATTTAAGCAAACACTAAAATTCAAAAAGGTACAATGTGATTTTATTGATGTCGTCAATGACTGAAAAACACAGGGTGTTATAGACTATCCCCCTTAAAACGAAGCCTTACCCTCAAGTCTCACGATGCAGCAACTTGACGACGATGCGTCTCGGTTGAAGAGGTGTGGATATTTCTTTCTTACTTGAATGGCTTCACGCACCCAAGTGAAACTCAGACCTCTCTTAGAGTTCCATCGAACTTTGACTAATGGAATCCGACTTCGCTTCAACCGTTTAACTTCAGGCCCACTATTTCTAATGGTTCCTCAACAAAATGAAGCTTGTCATCAAGATGAAGTCCATCTAACGGAACGGCTAATGGTTCGTCCATACACTTTTTCCATCAGATTAGATACATGAACGTATTAATGAACTCTGCTCAACTATCTGGAAGTTCAATGCTTGTAAGCAACTTCCTCCACTCTTTTCTATCACCATTAAAAAGGTCCAACATACCTATGGTTCAACTTCCCCGTTTGCCAAAATGGTACTACCCCTTTCCAAGGCGAGACCTAAGCTCATGACTTTGTCACCAACTTGTAATTCCATTGCATACGCTTCAAGTCAACGTAACTCTTCTGTCGATCAAAAGCGCTTACAAATCCTTTGCTTGATCCTGGATGATTTTGCTCAGTGGTCTCTTGAATTAGTTCTGGACCGAGTATTTGAGCTTCTCCAACTTTAGTCCAACAAACAGGTGAACGACACTTTCGACCATAAAGTGCTTCGAATGGTGCGGCCTTGATACTAGCGTGATAGCTATTGTTGTTAAAACTCGATCTAATGCAAATGGTTAACCAACCCATTCCAAAGACGTTGCACAAGCACGCAAACATATCCTCGAGATTTTGTTTGAATGTTCCTCTCGCTTTGCCCGTCTGTTTGTGATTGGTACAGCAGTACCATATCCAAATTTGTACCCAAAGCGTTCTGAGTGAACCTCCAGAAATATAGATGCGAATCCCTCGGTCACGCTCGCAAATGATCGAGACGGGTATCCCATGCCTCTGACCACCTTCCTTTAAGTACAATCTTGCAATTTATCCAAAGGATCGTCTCTCACATTGGTGTGAGATCGCGACTTAGTGAGGTCGGATCAACGACACCCAAATTGTATCATAGACCTTGAGAACATCTTAGGAAGCTCGTACAAAATCCATGTGAGTTATCCCCCTTCCATTCTGAAACTTAGTTTGTACCAACAATCCTGATGGCCTTTGATGTTCCAGCCTTGACCTTAGCACATGTTCAAAACTTGTTAACGTAAGAAGCTATGGTCGGCTTTCATGTGGGCCACCAATATAAATTCTCCATGTCCTTGGTACATTTGTCGGAACCCGCTGGATAGAGTATTTTGATTTATGGGATCGGTGCATGATCACATCCGCAAATCGCCATAACAAGGGTAACCAGCTTCTGCAGTGAGGCTACAGGTTCCATCCGCACGTGCTCCAACTTTTGTCTCTAATAGCTTCTGGAAATTTATCATTTTCAACCAACATTCCTCTAACGTCTTCACTCTTAATGTTCTCCGGGGTTTATGCGCTATCGGGTCTGAGCAATAAAAGATCTGTTGGGTAGTCTAAACTAATAGTCATAACCAATGCTCGAACTCTTTAGCGGTGGTTCTCGTCTTTCCTGCTTAAAGCATCACACAACGACATTTGCTTTACCCGGGTGATAACGAATATCGCAATTATATCACATAGCAACTCTAACCAACGTCGTTGCCTCATGTTCAACTAATCTTTTTGATCTAGATGTGTTGCAACTCTGTGATCGGTGTAACACACCGTACACTTAGTTCCATATAAAATAATGTCTCCAAGATCTTGAGAGCGAACACCACTGCGACCAAGTTTCTAATACATAGTCCGTATATTCTCTCTCATAGAATCTTCACTGGCGTGATGCATAAGAAATCACTTTTTCTCTCTGCAATCCAATACAAGCCCCAAACCCTTCTTCGAAGCGTCGCAGTAAGCGATGAAATCTTCGCTTCCCTCAGTATTCCATAGGAGTGGTGCACTGCACAACTTTTGTTTCAACAGTTTGAAAAGCTGCTTCTTTGTTTATTCCCCCACTCAAACGTTGACCTTCTTTGAGTAAGCTTGGTCATTTGTTTGGCGTATCTTCGAAAAACCCTTCAATGAATCTTCGGTAATATCCCAGCAAGACTAAGAAAATTTGACGTGGAATCTCCGTATGGAGACTTAAGGATGAGGCCCAAACCTTAATGGATTCAATCTTGGCTGGATCCAACTGAATTCCTTCACTATTGATCACATGACCGAGGATTGTACTTTGGAATCGAAAAAAATTCGCACTTGGGGAAAAAAAATTTTGCATACAACTCCTCTTTTCATTCAACAATTCAATATTATCTCAGATTCTCTTTGTGCTCTTTGCTTGTTCTTGGAATAGATCAAAAGGACACAATAAAGACAATTACAATTTGTCCAGATTATGGTTTGGCAGACTCGGTTACATGAGGTCCATACACAAGCTGTGCGTTGGTTTAAACCTAACTTTGCATCACTTGGAAATTCGTAATGGTCCATATCGATTCTGAAGGCAGCTTCGGAATGTCTTCTTCCTCGAACCCTCAGTTGATGATAACCTGACCTTAAGGTCGATTTCGAGTAGACACTCGACACTTGAAGGTTGGTCAAATAATCATCAATTCTTGGGAGCGATAACGGTTCTTCACCGTTTAATTTTATTTCATTCCTCAGGTAATCAATGCACATCCCGGAATGAACCCGTATCCATCTTCTTAGACAAACAAGACCGGAGCTCCCCAAGGTGAGGAATGGTCTTATAAAGCCTTTATCGGACAGATGTCTTCCAGTTGCTCAACATAACTCTTTCCATCCCCTCGGAAAGGCGCCAATCGATAAAGGTGCCCGTGCTACCGGTGCAAGCACCAGGTACCAAATCATTTTGAAACTCCTTGTCGAGTCGAGGAAGACCCGGCAAGTCCTTAGAAATACTTCGGGACAGTCTTGAACAATTGGACGTCCTCAAGTCGCTCCCCTCCGACTTGTCCTTCAACCTCTTTCGTAGTAATAAGTGCCAAAAAGATAGGAAATCCTTTTTCCATGTCTATTCTGCGCTTTTTTGTTCACAGAAATGATGTTTAATCGTGACACATTTCCCTGGGTACTTCCATCACCGTGTATGGTTAAGGTTTTATTTCTCCAGAGAATGCGACAAACTTTCTTAGCACAGTCGATAACGGCACTGTATTTTTTGACAACCAGTCCATGGCCCATTATGACGTCGAAACTAAACCCATACTCTACCGCTTAGGTTGAGTTGAACATGTTCCGAAGGTTTAACGTACAACCAATTAATATAGTATTTACTCCAATTATCCTACCGTCCACTAGCCATCGTAGTAACCATGATTATGTATAGGGGACGATATCAAGCAGGGATAACTAAATGCAGTAGATGACAAACTCCTATCGCACAGTTATCAAATAAGATTAAGCATAACGTAGTTTAGAAGGAACGACCCGCAACGACCTTGTCTGGGTTTTGCCCCCAGCATTCAACCACATACACCTTCCGCTAGGAGCCCTGTCATTCCCAGCTTGATTTACCACAATCATTGGTTGTTCAGTTTTGGCAGTTTCTTTTAAAGGGCCTTGAGCTCCGCACTCAAAAGCACCATTGGTCCCTGCTGATTATTTATTGTTTGTTGTTACGGTTATTGTTGTTGTTGGTTGTTGTTGTTACGATTGTTTTTGTTGTTGTTGCGGTGTTGTTTGTTTGTTGTGTTGTTGTTGTTGTTTGCGGTTTGTTGTTGGCAGGCCGTATCCACTCCCTGGCCAGATGGCAACCCATTGCAGTTACTACACCTAGGATGGCAAAAGGACCGCTTCAGATGCAAATTACACCTGGCACACAGAGGTTTAGACCCGGCGTATGATTTCTTTTCACTGTTGCCTGCAGTGTAGGCCTGGCCTGTATTCTGCCTCTTAACCTGTTGGTTTTGATTGTTCCTGGAAAAATCGTCATTCTTTCTTTTCCTTTCTGCCTGACGTTCAGCATAGGCATGAGTCTTATCCTCCATCAACTCAGTTGTAAATCAATAAACTTTCTTGCATGGTCTTCGTTTTTGATGCCTTTACAAACTGCCAAGTATCATATCGGGCAAGCCACCGATATACTTTTCAACCTTGTCCCTTATCTCTCTGGAAACATTCTGGAACACAACATAGCTAGTTGGCATGAAATCAGACCGACTATAGCAATCCACGTCGTGCCCTTGACCTAAGATTCCACATCTCAATCTCAATCTTCCTTGATCTCACCCCTCGGGCAGACTATCATCAAAGTTTCTTCAGAGCTTGCCCATAGGCATGGCATGAGCTGCATTAGTATAGTGGGTTCTTACGTGGGGCATTCCACCATGTAAGAGCATCATCTTGCAGAGTACAAGTCACAAATTTGACTTGACTAGCTGCTGGGCAATTGCTAAAGCTAAACACGATTCCCCACTTCTCAAACCATCGAGATGAGGTCCGACGATCCCCTTCAGTGCCTTTGAAGTCCAAAGGTTTTGCATTTCAAGAATTCAGAGTAAGAGCTTTCGCGAGCAGTTTGGCTTGGGCTGGCCTGGTCCCTGAACCATTGCTATTGTAGCCATTCCTAGCCCTACTTGCTTTTGCTATCAGCATTGCCGGCACAACTCTCTTGGTCAATTAGCCTGAAGTTGTTCCTCAGTAACAGTTGTGGTTGTATCAATTTGGAGTTTGGTAGGGCTCAGGGTTATCTTTGGCTCTTTTTGGTGCCATTTATTCTTTCAATCACTAAGAAAATACAATAACCCTTAGATTTCAATACAATCATAAACGTTATCATAACGTAATAATCATAAAAAAAACATCACATTAACACAAATTGAAATATTACAACAACACAAGATCGACATAAACATAATACATCCATTCCATAATATCATCTGGCAAATACATGATCTGTTTGGTACAAAATGCTTCCCTAATCGCTAGGTTACTAAATGAAAAAATCAACATGAAGCCCTACTAGCTGGAGTTACCCGTACTACTTATTAGTCTAACTAGATATCTAATCTGAAACAAAAGATCTATACCCGCACTGCTAGCTGGGAGTACCCCCATAAAACTTAACAACATAAATAATGGTGGCATAGTAGAATACAATCGAAACCACTTCTAGATCTGCTACAGTGTCCTCTAATGTGTTCACGCGTGCTGCTACTAACCTCCAAGGCTGGGTCCGATGAATATACTGAACAGTCAATATCATTCTGCAGCCTGACGCTGCCCTCGTCGACGCTCATCAGTCCTAATATTGTAACCTCGTGCCTCTAATGCCCTGCAGTGAGCTTCAGACCTTGCCAAGTCCTGACGGGACGAATACTCTCTTGCTCGTAACAAGACCTCTCTCTGCCTCAATACCATCAATCTCACTCTCACAGCGAATGATCCGTCTGGGCATCATGATGTCGTGTACAAAACTCAAAACCTCTCTAGGTGCAAACATCTACCTGGTAAACTGACCCTCCCTGTTGACCAACTCTAAGGCGGTCATAATCCTCCTCTCAATATCTAGTAGACTGTCGGTCTCAATATGTGGGTCCTCCCTCTGGCTGTCTCGCAGCACAGCAGCAGCAACTCTCTCCATCTCACACCCAAGGTCTGGCGTAGTAAGTAAGTAGTCCTCTTCTGAGGCGGTGTGTCAACCTCGAGAATATCAGCTCTGTTGCAAGTAGATGGTGTAGGTAAGGATAGGTAACAATGGTGGATGGCTGATGGTTAAGTAATGATAGAAGGCTGATGCATATAATCTCTCATCTCAACCTCGAGTCTCTAGGACTTAGAGGGTCGAATCGTTGGAGCTAGAAAGATGTGGTAGTAAGAGTCGGTCCTCGTCCTCAGCTGGCACTAAGTCCTCAGGATGCTCAGGCTCCGGAATGTACACTGGTACATGGTCCGCAGGTACATACTCTGGAGAATGTGGTGCCTGCTCCAACAACTGTCGGGCAGCCTCCTCGTAAGGATCCTCAGATGGAATACTCCAAGATCCGGGCCTCAGAGTGAACAGAAGTATAGGTAACGCAGAATCAACTGACATGACAACAGTGACCCACGAAAATAACTTATATAAGTAAATTATATAAGGCTCTATTGTAATATACGGTATAATATATTATAACCACTAATAATCAATTATGAGAAATGCATCTATTCCCACTAATGGCAACAAATAGTGTATCATGAATGTATGCCACAATGTGTGCCCGTGTACAACCCCTTGTATAAATTCATTGTTTTTGAAAATGTTATAGTCCCAGTACAAAAACATTTGACCTGGTTCTCTATAAGACCTTGGCTCTTGATACCAACAGTAACACCCCCAAATTGGGTCGCAGCGGAATAAGGGTCCGAGTCCGTGTTACTTCATAGATCAATAGCAACAAGATATATAAGAACGACAACAAAAAGTCCGTTTAAAATGAACAACGGATTTACTTGAAAGATCTATTACAAAAGGTATATAGCTTTACTTGTTCATTGTTGAATATAATAAAAGTTTTACATAACATTTCCCCAAATATGATGCACACTAAATCTTAAAAGCGTGCAATCCAAAATATAACCCAATGCATTCCTTGGCATCCATGCCTATTGATCTCGCTGAAAACATTGCTTAAAAACGTAACAAATTGTTGGTGAATTAAAGGTTTTATAAAATTCAGAATGTGGCAGGACCGCAAGTCTTTTTAGTGATAATTCAACAACATTGCAATCTCACAAAAACTAGATTCATTTACACTAAGCTCATGACACTGAAGCCGACGATCTTGTTTTCCAATAATCTTGCTACTCACCCGTGATATGTTTCTAACCCGAAACATCTAAAATTCGACATCTATATCGTCGTTCTCGTGTTAGCAAGTCACCCGAACGGGGAGGTCATATCCCGAATAGAATCTATAAATAACATTTGCCTCACATAAATGTAATTCCCACTACCTCTATGCAATTGCCAGTTCATGATAATGGCTTCAATTGGTTATCGGTAGTTAGAAAAACATTAATCAAAACTTGCGCCAATTGTAAAACAAAGCAAAGTTTTCCCCCCATAATTTATAATCATTTGAAATACGTAAAAGTGGGCTTATAACTCACCTGATTCAGAGAATCCAAATATCGCAGATAAAGGCGTCACGTAAAAGATCAAAGCAAACTAATCTATAGTTGTTACCTCGTACAATATCGTTCCGGCTACTATAATTAAAGAGTCATGACATGACCGTTCGAGAGTTAGGACACTTTAAATCCGTAAATCCCAACAAACTCGTCGAAAACGCCATCCGAAAGGAGCTCATTTATGAAACTCCCTATAATATTACTTTGATAACCACATAATATTCTAATATAGCTCAATCACACACCAACTAATGGTTTTTTGGAAAAAATGTGTTTAAAAAGTTAAAACAACTGTTTATAATTACAGTTTAGTAAAACTGGCGTACTTTGTGCGTTTTAAGCCCGATTCCTCGCGTTTCTATGCCATACTTTTCGTATTAAGACGGGTTATCGATATTTGACATTTTTCATAAAATTTCACCACCCTGAATGACAGTAATTTTACTGTTTATGACAGACATGATTTCTATAAATTTCGTATTTGTTCTAGACGTAAAACCCTAAAATGTCGTAGTTTATTCGTTATACTTCCATTTTAATGATTCTTTCGAGGACGTTCTCGTTTTTGAAAGTTCTATTATTTTATGAGGTTTACAAAAATATAACTTTCTGTCATGAATAGTAACTTTTATAAAAATAGTTTTATAAAAGTATTAATTGTCGTAAACTTGCGAAATTCATAATCATAACCTCGTTCGTTATTAATTAAAAATTACGATACTATCATTATGGAATCCGAAAAATATGTATAATTGTTTAAAAATATTAATAATTGCTGTTTATAAATTTTATAAAAATGTTTTTATAAAAATTTACTTACGACTTCGTTTATTAACGTATAACTCGTTTTTAACGTAACTTTTTCGTTATTAATCCGTTTAACAAGTTTCTTACCTTTTCGAATCGTCGTGAAATGTATTATCTATAAAAACAAAAAATGATATGTAAAAATTCGACTTTTTTGGGGACAGAATGATTGCTTAAGCTTGTTGACTCCATTTGTAACCATTTCATTATACTTTACTACTTTTGTATTTTATCATAAGTCTCATATATCATATATTTCATAAATCATACATATATTAAGTGTCCTTTGTCCATAATAGTCCTCATATGTTCCAAGTTATCCATGTTAACAAATCCATTAACATACTTTAAAACCATAACATTACTTAAGTAACCTTAATTTACTAGTTTTGTCAATAATCATTTTTATACATAACCAAGTGTGTACAAGTATATTTCTTTCCATATGACTTTATTTTAGTGTTCTATTAGTATGATTAAAAGTCCATAATCAATATTAACATGTCTTAGGTATTTCTTTAAGTTGAAACATATTATGAAACTATAAAAACCCTAATTTACCCATAATCATTTTTACACCTAAATAACTTGATACAATATTTTCTCATTCTTTTTAACATGATGTAAGTAATAACACAAGAAAACATTTACAATTAAGTGTGTAAAATGATCATTTCAAGTATAAAACTTCATTTTATGTATAAAACCTAAATGGTGATTTAAGCTAAATACAATAATCATGTGCATAAAAATGAAAGTTATAAAAACACAAAGAGTTCAAGTGGACCTTATGAGGTATGATGATGATGATAAACTAGTGCTAAACCCTTGTTTAGCCACAAAACCAAACTTGCACAAATAAACCCTTACTTTCTTAACAAAAACCCTAACTTCCTTTTACTTGAGTTATACTTGAAAAAGGGTTAGCCAATGCTTGGGATCACCTTAGAATACCTTATAATGGGTGTGTATAGGAGTGTATGGGTTGTATAAAAATTGATATGGGTTTGTGTGGATATGCTTGCTTAATTCCGTAGCAATATAGAGGGAAAGGAGGTGATTTGTTTGCTTTTTGGTCAAGTGTTAATGTTACAAGTCTTTCCTTTGTTACTTGCACAATGTATAAGTAGTAAACATGTTAGGTTAGTCAAGGGGACATAAAAGAGTCTTAGGAATGGCCATGGTCCTAGTCTTTGGTCAAGGTATGGTAGGAATGGTGTTGCCATAATGAGGTATGGTGTGAAGTTGACCAAGTTGCAATCTTATCTCATTTCTCATGTATAATCTTGTATATGATACAAGATTTTCGGAATTTACAAAGATATACAAGATATATTTATGTAATTTTGTGTATTGGGTATAAAAGTGGGTATTTGTTGAAGCGTAGGAAAGTTTTTGTGGTTCCGGGAGTGCCTAAACGCAATTTATCGCGAAACGTATACACTTTACGTATCCGATAAAAATAAAAAGAACAAAGTTAATAATTATCCTCAAAATAATTATATAACCCTTGCTTGATGTAAACATTTAATTGTTTGATGCCCGTTTACATTGAACGCTGATTTTTGGCGTACGCGATTTAACCTAACGTTTACAATTTTAAGCAAACACGTAAAATTCAAAAAGGTACATTGTGAATTTATTGATGTCGTCAATGACTTGAAAACACAGGGTGTTATATAAGCCGCACTAACACATGTTAGTGCTGCCTAAGTTACTTTTGTTCTTTAAGTCAGTTTTAACAAGCTTAAATTTAGCCCAAAAATCAGTTTTCATAAGTTTTTAAAGTTTAAAAATCAAGTTTAAGGTTTAATCTAAACATGGTTTGAATCTGTGGAATTCTAGTTTGACAATTCAGCTTATTTGATTAGATCTTCATAAGTGGCTATATGGTATTGATTTCATACTTGTTTTTGTTCCATAATGCAGTAGAATAAGGTTAGTTTAAGTGTGCATTTGTCCTTTGTTTTTAAGTCAAAATCTGTTAAAGTGTTTTAGTCTCATTTTTCAAAGTTTAAAAAGTCCAGTTTTCAATAGCAAATTTAGTTTAGATTAAGCTTGTTTTAGGATCTGAAATTGATAGTATAAGTTCATTAGACATTAAGATTAATCTGTTCTTACTTTTTGAGTTTTTAAATCAGCTTATTCTAGCTTAAATTTAGGGTTGCAATTTGTTTTTTTTAACTTTAAAAAAAAGCCAAAAAATATTAGTGTAGTCTGTCACTTTTTCAAGTCCTTTTTCTAGCTTATTTTCTAAACCAATTTTCTTAATTCTTGTTTTCATGTGTTCTTTAAATGTCAAAGTTAATCTGTTTTTAGTATACAACTTATTTCAAGTGCTTATTTGGTCTCAATTTTAGCTCAAAGTTGGTCATTTTTCATTAAAAACTGCTTGTTAAGTATGCTTTCATTTTAGCTTTTAAGTGCTTTTCAGATCATTTTGTTAGTTAAATCCTTGTCATATTTGCTTATTAGGTCTAGGTAGTTATTTGTTTTTAGCTTATTAACTTTCCATTTGCTTATCAAGTCTTAAAAAAACCAAAACAGTTTTGCTTATTGTCCTTACCTAGTTTTATTCATTCTGCCACTTTTAAGCTAGCTTATTCTAGCTTAATATTGAGTTTCAGCAAAAAGTTCATTTATTAAGTTTGCTTATTTTAACCTGTTCTATAAAAGTTTCAAAAAAGAAAATCAAAAAAAAATATTTTAGCAAAAAGGAAGTCCATGACTCGAACCTGTGACCTTAACACACACTCCTTACCGTTTGCCCTTGGGTCTTTTTCATCATATGTTTGTTTCATTTTATTAATAAACCAACTTTAGTTCATTTGCTTATCCGAGCTTATTTGCTTTTTAATAGCTTATTCTTTCAGCCAAATTTCCAGTTTTCACTTTTAATAGATTCTAAATAGGTTAAAGTATTTTTCATAATTTTTCCAGATTTTTAATAATTAGTTTACTATTTTTAATATTTAATTTAGATTAAATCTGTTTTTAATTCATAAAAAATAAAATAAAAATAAAAAAAGATATAATTTCTTTTTCAAAAATTATTTTAATACATTTAGGTTTATAAATTTGCAATTTGATGTTTTAGGGTTAAATTTGATATTTTAGGTATTTAGTCGCATTTTATTTAGCGTAGAATTTAATTGCTTTAAATGTTTAATTCCCGTTATTTTTAGTTTTGCGAGCCTTATTTGTCTTTACTTTTGCGTTATTAGATTTAGAATTCAAAACCAAAACTTTTATGACATTCAAGCTCGATTATCAACATGAACGTAAATTTCCATTCACCTCTCACCGAGGAGAACGATACCCGTGTTGATTACTTATTATTATTTCCTAAGAGTAATTTGTATGATACTTTGCTTATGTATTATGTATTTTATTCTATATATTATATATATTTGAGGGTTATTTGTTTGATGCGTATAATAAACGATAATCAAAATGGCGCCGCTGCCGGGGAGAGGTGTAGCGATTTTTACGGGATTATTTGTGTTCGAGCCTTGAAGAACCTTTCCCTATGAAAGTTTTCGTTTTATTTTATATAAAAATACAAAAATATTTTACACTTCTATTTTTATCTTCTTTTATTTTAATATTGAAAATAACTGTGTGTTAATTGTCAAATCGGCTCACCTTTAGTAAACAAACTATAAGAGAGGTATAAGGAGGGTCGATCCTACGAACTTCGACCCGAAAGGAGAAGGTTTTTAAAACGCTTCGCGCTTACCCGATCCTCCACTTCTTTGTGCGTTTTCTAGAGAGCTACCGTGCACCTTTGACTTTCAGTTACCAAAAATATTTTTCTTTCTTATTTTTATTATTTCTTTTTCTTATGTATTATTTTAAAAATCTATAAATATTCTTCTCTATCCTCATAATTCGTTTAATTCTTATTATCTCTACCCTCTTCTCCGATAATTCTTCAACATGTCTTGGTTTTCGAGGTGCTCATGGTGTGGAGGTCCGTTTAACAGTGGAAATTGTCGGCATTGTACTAATATAAGTTTCAGAGATGAGCCCGTCTACGACTCTAATCCAAATTCTTATAATCAAACTCCCGATTTTTCTAACCCACTCCCACACCACAACTATGAGACCAACTCAAGGTTCGACACGGGAGCTGCTTTTCAAGCAGAATTTGCAAAATTTTAGCAGAATTTTGAACGATAATCAAAGTACAATAGGGTTTTTAGGCCCTAAATTCGTCCCTAACAGCTGTTAAACGAACTAGGGTTCGTACCCTCTTTTTACTCTAAAGTTACACACTCAAAACCCTAAATTCGGGTTTGTATATATAGGAAAAACACTGTGACGGCGTCACATTTTAATCGTGACGTCGTCATGAAAGAGAATATTCTAGATAATGGGCTGGGTCGTATGCTCTGACACCGTCGTGGAATCTTGTGACGCTGTAACGCCCCTCTACGAGAAGGAGGCCGAAACATCATAATCATGGTGTCATATCAAAGCACAATAAGGCATACAAACCTACAAGCGGGAAACAAATTCATTCTGACACAAGAGGTAAACCTAAAAGATCGTCTGGAAATACCTCAGGGGAAGTCTCGGACAACTACGTTTTGTCATAAGCTTTTTCTCATCAGCTTGATACTGGCAAGTGATAAGAAGATCCCTTTCCGGCACTCTCGCCTTGAACTTCAAGATTCTTGCCATGCGGAAGAGGGAATAATACGACAATCTTCTTCATAAACATCGATGAGAGCTCGGTGATATGCCAACCTATCCATTCAGTGAATAACATTCATAAGCTTCATAGAAGGTTGGCAACAAGTCTATTTTGAACACGTGATTTAAACAAGACTATGGTGCAACTAAGTAAAAAGGGTTTTCGAGTGCTAACGACTTTTCCCGTCTGATATACTCATAGCTTCGTAGTAGTGTTTAGAGTGGCAGGTGTAATATTAATAAAATGCGTAAAGAAGAAGATACATAAAACTCTTTTTCAGCACCCGAATTCAAAGAGAATACAGCATATTGATCATTAAGAAGAAACGTACCCGTAACCACATTCGGTTTGCTGTGGGATTTTCAACCACCAAGTAAGCGTCCTACGAAGCTCATCATTTTGCGGGTTCCCTGCTTGCGGACTTTTTCTTGTGAATGTCCTTTCTCTCAAACCGAAACATATCACATTTTGCAGGGAGTCATTTCCTGCACCTTGAAGCCTAATTATACAATCCTTCTCCAGGTGCCCAAATCTTTGGCATCTCCGACACTTTTGAGGACACGGTCCATGATGATGTAAGTTGCACCGATTACATTTGGTAAATTTCCAGCATAAATCTTTCCTCCAGCTGGGGCTGCAGCATATGCCCTAACATTTTCCTGTCTCCTGTTTTGTTGCTGGTGATGATTGTTGTTTCGGTTGCGGTTATTGTTGTTGTTGTGGTTATTGTTGCTGTTGTGGTTGTTGTTGTTGTTTCTTTGGTTGTCTTCCCATTTCCTTTTATTGCTTTCACTAATTCTAGCAGCCCTACCCTGAACTACTTGCTCGACCAGTTCATGACCCATGTTGATTGCCTCATGCATGGTCGCAGGCTTTGAAGAAGTGATGTTTCCTTTGATTCTTTCAGGAAACCCACGAATATACCTTTCAATCTTCTTCTTTTCAGTAGGCACCAATTCATGACAACATCATGGCCGTTCGGTGTGACGATTGTTGAAAGCTTCAATATCATCTCCTTTCAGTGTCATGAGTCCAAGACTCTTGTTTCTTCCTTGGATTTAAGTTGTGAGGCAGTATTCAGTGGTCATCATAGCTTTCACGTTGCTCCAGGGGATCTGATTAGCATTAGCAAGTCCCAAAGTCTGAACATTTCCGTTCCACCAGGTTAGAGCACGACCCTCGAACGTGCACATAGCAAACTTCACTTTGTCATCTTCAGCACATTTGCAAATTTCAAACACTTGCTCCATCTTTTTGAACCAACGTTTCAGTCCGACTACACCTTCAGTCCCCTTGAAAGAGTGAGGCTTGCCATTCATAAATGTCTTATACGAACATCCATGCATCTCTGGTACAACAGTTCCTCCAGTATTTGTTGATCCGGATCCACCAGTATTGTTTGAGTCAGCTCTAGTCTTTTTGTATTTTTCAATGGCTTTGGCCACACGCTTTTCCACTATCTTCCTAACAGTTTCTTCTTTAATCTCCGGGCGGATGATTCTGGCAACACAAGTACACAATTCGTTAAGAATTTGTAAAAGTATGCAGAGTCATAGCACATGGTAAATAATGGAGAATGTATAAATAATCATAAATTAATCAGGATAGTCGATATTTATATATTGACGATAAGAATTAGATATTGTATGACAGAAGATTGACGTAAGATGATCGATTTAAACCAAGGTATTATTATATATAAGATTAATACTATAATGAATAATGACATCAGATAGTAAAGTAAGGATCGGAGTAATACCGCGCGAGGTGGATATCGGATAGCGATGAAGGATTTGTATTCAAAATATGAAGAAAAGATAATACCTTTATAACTTGTGGTTATAGACTAGGTTTGATAACGACCCAGTTCCTATAACCTTGGCTCAGATACCATCTGTGACACACCCAAAATCAGGTAGCAGCGGAAATGGTAACAATGGGGTGCTACTTCAATGTAACCAAACAATCAAGATTAGGAAACGACCATAAATGGACATTTAAGAAAAGATTTCCATTTGATGCCATTGCAAAATATTCAGAGTTATACATTAGGTCCCCTAAAGTTTATAAAAGTCATAAAACATTCATATTAAACAAAAAGCTTCATAATACCAAAAGATGACTTAAGTTTTTAGGATAATAAAAAGTTTCATAAACTTTAGATTATAAACACAGAATCCGTCTTCTTTGATATCCGCAGGCTCCCGTCAATCTTCATACTCCTAGGACCTGAATTACATGCTAAAAGTCACAACAAGGTTGAGTGAAAATCATAGGTTTATCAGTAAAAAGGGTGGACCACCAAGATCGAAGTAATTGTAGACTTGTAACACATTCAGAAGTCCAAATCGTATATTATTGCACTAGCTCATGCACACCGAAGCATTTACTAGATTTTTTGCCCCAATCGGGAATATAGGAATGCTTGCCAACACCTGACATCTTCTCAATGTTAAATGCACCGACAAACTAGTGACCCATGAAGGGTGGCGTGTTGTAGTCCCGATAGATCTATCCACAACACTCGCGCTTACTATAATAGCAATTAACGGTTCATGATAAATAGGGACTTCACGGCAATAAGGTAACTTAGCAATAATATTCAGGCAGTAATCTGGATAGCATACAACTTTGAAAAACCACTTATGTCCAATAGTAAAAACAAGCAATGTAATTCACCCGTTGATTTGTTAAAACAATTGTAGAAAAAGGGGGCTATGAACTCACCTTGAGTGAATGGAAATCAACAAGTATTCAAAATAGAAAATGCGTCACGAAGGAATCCGAAGGTAACCTAATCCAATATAGGTCGTATAAGTACCAAGTACTTGAATCTAATCTTTAGTTGTTATCTCGTTCTATCGTTCGGGCTATCCTTAATTAAAGAGGTCATGAATGACGTTCGAGGAGTTAGGACACTTTAAATCGTAAATCCAACAATACGTCGAAACGCCATCCGAAGAGGGCCTCATTATGAAACTCCCTAGTTATATAATACTTTGATAACCACTTAATATTCTATATAGACTCAATCACCACTTAATGGTTTTGGAATAATTTGTGTTTAAACAATGTTTATATCGTTTATATATCGTTTTAGTAATAACTGGCGTAAACTTTGGCGTTTTAAACCCGTTTCTCGGGAGGGTTTTTATGCCCATCTTTCAGTATCAAGACGAGTTATATAAATTGAGATTTTCGAATTTCGGACTACAAATGGTGAACAGTGAAAATTACTGTTACTATCAGACCTTATGTATATTCTTTTTATAGATTTAATTGTCGTAAAAACCTGTAAACGTCGTATTTATTCTTTATAGCTCGTTTTTAACGATTCTTTCGAGGACGTGGTGTTTTCGTATTTAAAAGTTCTATTTTTTTATGAGGTTTAACAATAATATAACTTTCTGTCATGATAGTAACTTTTATAAAAAGTATTAATTTGTCGTAACTTGCGAAATCATAACTTGTTCGTTATTAATTAAAAAATTTACGTTTCTTTTCATTTTATTGGGGAATCCGCTCTAAAATATGTATTATTTGGTAAAAATATAATCCTTGATGTTATATTTTTATAAAATTGTTTTTATAAAAATTTTACTTACGACTTCGTTTCTTAAACGTATATACTCGTTTTTTAACGTAACTTTTTTTTGTTATTTATCCGTTTCACAAGTTTCTTACTTTTTTGGGAATCGGTCGTGAAATGTATATATTGTTAAAATATAATGTTTATGTAAAAATTCGTATTTTGGGACAAGAATATTGCTTGTGTTTGTTGATCCATTTTTGATCTTTTCTTTATACTTTACTACTTTTGTATTTTACCACATGTCTCATATATCATATATATTATATATCATCCTTATATTAGCACTTACTTGTCCATAATAGTCCTTTATGTGTCAAGTTTACACTAATTGTTAACAACTTCCATTAAACATACTTTAAAACAATAAACTTACTTAGAACCCTAATTTACCATTTAATCATCTTTACACCGATAATAGCTTGATACAAATTTTTCTCACCCTTTTTAACATAATGTAAGTTATAACACCACATGTATATGAGTGTGTAAAATGATCATTGCAAGTATACACTTTTCATTTTCATGATTAAAACCTAAATTGTGATATAAGACTAATCTAAAAATTAACCATGTGCATAAAAATGAAAATTATAAAAACATAAAGAGTTCAAGTGGACCTTATGAGGTATGATGATGATGATGTACAAGTACTAAACCCTTGTTTAGCCACAAAAACCAAGCTTGCACTTAATAAACCCTAGCTTTCCTTAATAGAACCCTAACTTCCTTTTACTTGTGAAATACTTGGAAATGGTGATTCAATGCTTGCAAATGCTTAGTTTCTTAGAATAGTTGTACATAGGAGGTGTGTTGGATTGAATAAATTTTTGTATGGGTTGGTTGGGTACATGGTTTGAGCCGTGTGCTCTTTTAGAAGGAAAAGAGAGTTGTTTTTGTGAATTTTTCTCTAAGTATTTGCTGGTATGGAGTTTACTTGCTCGTTCATGCATGTATATAAGATGTTTACGGTTTAGTCAAGGGGGACATAATGAGTCTTAGGAAGGCCATGGTCCTAGTCTTGGTCAAGGTATGGTAGGAATGGTGCCATTTATGAAGTATGGTGCCTAATTTGACCAAGTTGCAAGTTAAATGTCATTATTCATGTATATATTTTTCTATTACATTTAAAACTTAATCATTTTCATAAACCTTTCTAATCAAATGAGTTTAAGTAAACACATGATTAATTATAAGCTAGTTATATTAATCATATTAATCATGTAAGACAAAATAGGATTAACCATAAGTGGAAACAATCTTTCCAAATCTTCCTAAATCTAGAAAATCTTTCCTTATTTATGTTAAGAAATATTTTCCTTATAGAAGAATCTAATAAAACTGATTATTAAGTACATAAGAATATTTTGTTAAGATTTGAGGTTAATCACAAAAAGATAAAATTTGTCCCAGCTGCAACCCACGGATCCAACAAAACCAAGGACGGATCCAGGTAATGGTGGATCCGTGCGACCAGCTGGTTGAGATAGATTTTGAATTTCAAATGTTGGCTATAAATACCAACCTTAAGTCTTCATTTTAGACAACTCTTCACAAATATTTTTCTCTGTAGCTTTTTCGATTTTCATATTATTTGATCATTATAGTTGTTTCATAATACATTACAAGTGATCAACTTATTCCACTCTTTAGTGAAGAACACTAACGAAGACGTGAAGCTTCAAGTGTTATTAGTTTAGTTGTGTCATCATGATTGTGATAATCATTCATCTTGTACATCTTGTGTTGTGTGTTGTGTTCATCATATGTGTATGATAGGTTAGTATTTAGGCCATAAAATACATAGTGTGTTAGATTGGTTCTATCTCGAAGTAGAACTTGGTATTTAGCTTAGTATCGGAAAAAGTGTAAGCAACGTGTACGGTTTTCTCCGCCTAAAGGGAGCTTGTTGACATAGTGAAGAAAACTCTCAAGTTGGGTACTTGAGGAGTGGAGTAGGGCGAAGAGGAGCTTCGTAGCCGAACCACTATAAATCATTGTGTCATCGGTTTGATCTTTCTTATCTTTACTTGTTTATACTTTGTATTTACTTATTTGTTTATTGCATCGCTATCATATACACTTGTGTATATCTCTTGAATTCACATAAGTCGACAATCTAAGTTTTATTTTTAAAACGGTAAAAACTATTCAACCCCCCTTCTAGTTTCCACAATTGGTATCAGAAGCCAAGGTCACCCAAGATCTTTAACGTATATTGTACATTAAACCTTGAATCGATCTATGGATTCTAGTATAATTTAGTACTGTTAGTATAAAGTTACTGCTGCTAGTTGAAGTTAAGACTGCTCAGAGTTGAAGACTGAAATATATGCTAAGTAGTTAGTGCTGCTAGTAGTAAAGTTAAGACTGATAGTACACAGTTACTACTATTAGTATATATTAGTACTGCTAGTAAGAATGTTACTATTGTTATGTTATTAGTAGCTGCTGGTACAAAAGTTAATGTTGTTGGATTACAACTGCTAGAAGACTTACTACTGTCAGAAGGATAAAGACGAGTAAAGAGATAAGGATTGTTTAGAGAACAAGAATACTTACTAAGATAAGTATTGAGTTATTTTTGTAAAAGATATGTATAATGTATTTGTTTTAAGAGGATTATGTTGATTTTCGAAAGATCGTGATATCTTAGGAAAGTATGTAAGCCTTGTAATGACTCCTTGGTGTATAAAAGGGAGGTCTAGGGTTATGAATTCTATGTACAAAAAATGAAGTCATTGTCATAGCTTCAAGGTTGTAAACCCTAACACTATCAAAGAGTGTTCATATTAATATATTGGAGCTTATTGTTTTGGTTATATTTCTGTGTGATAAACATTCATTACTGTTATTCTTTTTAGTGGTATAAACTAGATTCCGCATAGTTTATATCATACTCTCAAAGTTTCATTCTTAGTACCTTTAGATTTATCCAAGGATACTAAACCTTACCTGTTTTACGAGCTTTTATGTGATCCTAACACGAAAAGAAAGACCCATGGACCCATAGGATTACCATGGTGGTTATGAGAAATAAGGAGACAAGGAGGCTGATTTTAGCTCCTTTTGTCTAGCACTTGGACACATATATTCTCTTGTCAACAACGCATATCCATTCATGCTTCTCCATTTTCAAAAAATAAATAAAACCACACATGTGGTGTGTGTGTGTGTGTGTGTTCGTCCGCCATCAACCACCATAACCCACCATAGATTTTCCAACTTTGATCAAGAACGTGATATTCCGAGTTGATATGTGTATTTGGGTATTCATGTAAACAACGTTTGGGTTGTCCGGTTCGTGTCGAAATCTGCATTTTTTAAGATTTTCTTGTAAATTTCCAAATTTAAATTTTGTTTGCCCTTTTGGGTTCATATTGATGCATAGATGTTAGTTGTACAAGTTAATCATCGTAAAAATCGATTTTTGGAAACGAAACGAATAAAAAGGGGTGTTTGCCTTGCGTCGAATAAGAGAAGAAACAAAGAGGTTTTTGTAGTTTTGATGTTGTGGTCGTGATGGTTGAATAACATATATTGCTAGATAGCTTATTTTGGATATTAGCTTGTATAGATTATTTGGGCTTATTTTTAAGGACTTTATGGTTTAGTTTGATCTATTGCTCACGTCTTATTTCAAAATCACAAGAGAAGTGATTTTTATTATTTTCGTGGTATGGCGTATGTTCGTGGACTATTTTTATAGCTTATGGTGTTAACCAAATACTATACGTAGCGTACTAGCTTATTTTCAAGCTTAATATAGGTATTTTGGAGCTTATGGGCTCACAGCACAATAAGCCCATTTAAGTCGTGGCTTATGGGAGGGCTTATTGTGGTCCGGATTATTTTCTACTTACTAGTATGAGCTTATGTATATAATTGGACCTTGGTTTTGGATTGGATCGTTTTTGGACATTATAAATACCTTAATGGACACTTGTTGGCCTTTAAGCCCAATAAGAGTTATTGTGTCGTTTTAAGTGTCTTTTGACGGATTTTTGAAAGTGAAATGTAATTACGAAGTTGTTAATGAACATTAGTTGGGGAAATCGTTTGTAGTAAACGTGACTTAAAGATAGATTTTAGAATTTTGTCAAAAAGTGTCGAAATGGTGAAAAGTGTTGAAATTAAGGTTTGAAAACTCTGGAAAAAACGTTAGATAAACAGTACGGTTTATGGTCGAAATTTTCCGTTATAAAGTTTATACTTAGAATGTTTTACTAAAGAAATAGCATTTTTGGTTTAAATAATAAAAATATTGTATTTTATTATTTTAATAAAATTACTAAATAGACGAAAAAATAATTTTTTCTCCTAAAAAACTTCTCATAATATGCTTATTATGAGTAAAGTTTCTATTTTTAACCATATTACGATTATTTTATTGGGAACTAAAGGTACTGAATGGACTATTCGAGATATATTTATAATTTATTTATTATAAGTATTTACTTATATTTTTAATTATCTATTTTTCTTAACAATAGTATAAGTATGTATCGTTAAGATATCGGATTGATGAGATATTTTGAGATGAGACGTCAACCATCACACCACTAAATTGTTATATGTAATTATACAACGCATCTAGCCTCTATGCATCAAACGTGAAGACTGTTTTGGAAATAAATGATTTAATGGGATATTAAATTGGACTAGTCGTTGTGCGGACGTGATTGCGCATTTGCTTGTGTGATTGAGATTTGGTTGCTTAAGACTTGCTTGAGGTGAGTTCTCGTAGCCCTATTTTTTTACTGTTTTCCTAGTTGGGAAAATGATACTCAACATGTGTTTACTGTTTTGAAATTTTTGTCTATGCGAAACGTGGTTTTGTTTTTGGGACAGATATAGTGACTTATGACGGCTTCATGAATATTATTGTGTTGCATGATTTGTTTGGATCATGAATGGGTACGACCTTACCTGTATTGTTGTGGTTATTGTATCGGATGGGTACGCATACCCAGTATTTGTGTGGTTATTGGATCGGCTGGGTACGCCTACCCTAGTATGTGTGAGGTCTTGCCCTAATCTAGTGCTCCAGCTGGTAGGCCCTTTAGGTGCGTAAGTGACATATTTGCTATCGCGACTAGTCGATGATGGCTTGGGATAGTTCGACTAGCGGGTAAGCGAGTTGAGTTTTACATGATTAGCTGAGGATGTTAAGTCATGGGGTATTTCATCATATATTAAACTGTCATATTGCACTTTTGTCCACTGTCTTTTAGATATTGGCATAGCTTTCTACGTTTAAGGTCAAAACCTACGAGTCTCACCAACATCATTTTGTCTGATGTTTTCGTAGTATCAATTGTCAGGTGAAAGAAAGATGAATAGTTGGTGATATGTGATAGCAGGCTTAAGAGTATCCCGTGTAGATTTTTCGTGTGAAGCATTGCTTGTTTATTTGTTTGGCTATTTATTTTGGAAGTTTTTGTTTTAAGTTTGGATTTGGACCCTCTGTGGGGGACATTTTGAAATTTGTAAGAGAATTTACTATTTGGTTATGATTTGGGACATCACTTGAGGTTAGTTCGAGGTGGATGGTCTTCAAAACACTTGAAGTTTATGCAATTTAGTTTTCTCTATATTGTATCTTATGTTATGAATTTAGTTTTCTCTATATTGTATCTTATGTTATGATTGATCATTATGTTGCATTCCCTAGTTTCTGCCATTGTCGGGAGTGACACATCACGATTGTGATAATCATTCATCTCGTATATCTTATGTTATGTGTTGTGTTCATCATATGTATATGAGATAGGTTAGTAATTAGGACCAATAAAATACATAGTTAGATATGGTTCTATCTAAAGTAGGACAATCGGTATTTAGCTTAGTTTCAGAAAACTGTGTGTAATGCGACGTGTACAGCTTTTTCTTGCCCTTCTAAAAGGAGCTTGTTGACATAGTAAAGAAAATTCTCAAGTTAGGTACTTAAGGAGTGGAGTAGGGCGAAGAGGAGCTTCGTAGCCGAACCACTATAAATCATTATGTCATCGGTGATCTTTCTTATCTTTACTTGTTTATACTTCGTATTTACTTATTTGTTTATTACATCGCTTTCATATACACTTGTGTATATCTCTTGAATTCACATAATGTTGGGAATTATACATTCCTGACTTAGTACCGTTAGTTATATACTTAGTACCGCTATGTTATAGTAATAAGTACTGACCAGTACAAAAAATGTTAAGTATGATAGATAGTGAGTACGTTAGTAATAAAATAGTTGTACCGTATAAGAGATATGCATGAGTTATTATAGGAAAAGATTTGCATGATTTTTTCCGCATAATTTTGGATAAGCCTAGTATTAGGGTTTTCCTTGGTGTATAAAAGGAACCCACACAGCATAGTTAGATATATCAGTTCATTGTCAATCTCATAGTTAGCAATCAATATAAAAGTTTAGTTATTAGTATTCATTGTTCTTCTTTGCATTATAAGTTAGATTCCGCATAACTTATAGTGTTCTTAATCATTGTTTCTCCTGTAGTTTGTGTAAATCTATTCATATTAGCTACAACCCTTAACAACGAGTAGTAAGATCTTATTCAAAGGGACGGAATCCACACATAAGTCAACTAATCTACAGTTTTATTTTTAAAAAGGTAAAAAAATTATTTAACAACCCTCTTCTAGTACTTCCACATGTACTCGATTATGGGATAGGTCCATGGAAGTCATACCCCAAATGTCAAAAACTTCGCTACTTTAATGTTATTTCAAGGGACATCTCACAAGTTTAAAGATATTTCCCAGTTTTTTGACATGCTTTGCAAAGGCGAACTTGAGTATGAGCTTCTTTGATTATTGTCAGCCAGTAAAAGCCTGAGTTTAAGATTTTTTTTAGATGTGTTTGTTGGTCTATAATGTCCACCGGTAGGTCTGTGGTGACATTGATCTAAAATGGTTGAGTTTTTGGTCTGCAACACAGCGTTTGATCATACCGTCTGGAAACATACTTTGAATAAGATAAGGTTTTCCTCCAAAAGTAGTTTTGAGGTCAGACTGAAGAATTTGTACCTTTTGTTGTTACGCCATCCTTTAGTATATATCACATACTCCAAATCGTTTGCAAAGTCTTCGCGAACATGGTATGTCTCTTGTGGTTATTTCCATAAGAGTTTCTCCATAAGAAGTCTATCGTCGACTTCATTTTCATAACTTGTCTCATCATTTATCAAATCCCTGATTAGTGGTTTCAGGTGAGGTAATATTTTCGGTAACTTTTTTGTTTTTATTTCAATATCAAATTCATTGCGAATATGCAGTATCAAAGTATAAGAAGGTCTTAGCATCTTGTTTTCTGAATAGGTGTCTAGAGCCTAATGTGTCGGTATATACAACAGTTTTGGATAATACCAAATAGGGTCGGAATTTGTCAAATGCAAATACTACAGCCATGAGTTCTTTTTTCAGTAATTATATAATTTATGTTGAGTGTCTTAAGGGTTTGGATTGCAACATAGATTGGTAAAAGTGTTATCATTTTTTTTCCTAAGACTGCTCCAACTGCGAATTCACTTGCATCACACATAAGCTCAAATGAAAGATTCCAATTTGGGCTCACGATTACGAGAGACATGTGAGTTTTTCTTTTAACAAATTGAATGCTTTGTGACATTCGTCATTGAATTCGAATGGAGTATCTTTTTCAAGTAACTTAGTTAGAGGACGGGTAATTTTTGAGAAGTCTTTAATGAAACATCGGTAGAAAGTAGAAACCGACATGTCCTAAAAAACTTCTAATGCTTTTGACATTATTAGGGGGTAGAAGTTTATAGATTACGTCGATCTTGGCTTTGTCAACTTCTGAGGCCTGCAACCGCACTTTGTATCATGCACCAAATTCTTCTTTAACCACGAAGCTGACATTTTTCCTAGTCAAGGACAAGATTTACGTCCTTGCAACGTTGAAGCATTTTGTCGAGATTATTTAGACAGTTATCAAAGGAGTTTCCAAAGATGGATAAGTCATCCATGAATACTTCTACGGATTCTTCAGTCATGTTATAAAAGATAGCCAACATGCACCTTTGGAAAGTAACGGGGAGCATATCTTAACCGAAAGGCATTCGATGTATGCGTTAATATCTGATAAGGGGCCAGTAAATGTTGTTTTTTCTTGATCCATAGGATCGATTGGTATCTGGAAATATCTAGAAAACCCATCTAGGAAACAAAAGTATTTATATCATGCGAGTCTTTCTAACATGTGATACATGAATGGCAACAGAAAGTGATCTTTTGCTGTTGCTTCATTGAGTTTACGATAATTGATGCATACTCGTCACCCAATGTTGGTTTTGTTGGGACAAGTTCATCTTTTTGTTTGTGACTACTATAATACCACCTTTCTTGGGTACACAGTGGATAGGGCCTTTACTCAAGGCTAATCTAGTTTGGATAAATATAATACCAGTATCGAGGAGTTTGTCGATTCTTTTTTAATTTTTCTTGCTATGTTTGGATTCAATCTTCTTTGTTTTTGCACAACTGGCTTCTTGTCATATAAAAGTTATATTTTATGTTTACAGAAAAACGGACAAATACAAGGAATGTCTGTTGTTTTCTAAGCAAAGGCTTGCTTTTGTCCTTTAAGAACATTTACGAGTTTATATATATTTTGTTCTGAGAGATGAGATGATATGATCACAGGAAGAAAAAAAGGTTCTTCCAAGAATACATTTACTAGATATGTTCAGGAAGGGTTTGATTAAGATCCGAAGGAGGTTCATCAAGAGATGTCTGATTTAATAATCGTCGTTTTGTTAAAGGTGATTTTCGAATGTCGGTTCTCTATATCGATCAATTTCATTCTTCGTAATAATAGCTATGAATTCGTCGATTGGCAAGAGTTTTTCTTCGAGAATAGTTCCTCGATGGTATAAAGGATATCACTTCCTTCATAGAGAATAGCATCGAAATCTTTTTCTAAGATCTCGTCAATGACGTCAATGCTAAAACATGTATCATCGTTTGAATAGTAATGTTTCATCACAGAATCGATCGAGAAGGTCATTCATTCAGTTTCAACTCCAAGGTTGAGTTGTTTTGTTTAATTCAGAATTACTTCCATCAAAAACAACGTTTGGGTTGTTTTAGTCTTAATCATCCTCAAATCCTTCATATTCTTGTAAGTTATCAAATCCTCATAAATCTTGTACTTTTATGTTCATCTTTATACATATATACTAGATGTACAAACGGATAATATAAGTTTACATTTTTAAACTACGTAAACCTTTAAAAGGTTACTTTATGTTTCGAAAATAAGTAAAGTAAATATAAGGAAATCATAGTTTTGTGATCGTGGTTATTTTCGTATAATGAAAATGATAACTTATGGCTTATTTTGTTTGGCTTATTTAAATAAGCTTTTGGGAAAGCTTATTTGATCTTATTTAAGCTTATTGGGCTCATGTTTGGTTCGACACAATAAGGGTAACCACAAGGAAATGTTGTTCAAACTTATTTGACTTGGCTTATATTTTATTCGTCTTATTTCTTGCTTATTTTGAAAGGACAAAACATTTAGCTTATTTGGTTTAATAAATAAGTCCAAATAAGGCTTCATGGGCTTATAAGCTGCGTCCCACACAAGAAACCACGAACCACGAGCTTAATCAATAAGCTTTGGGTTTGGCTTATATTGTTTTGGCTTATATTGTTTTGGCTTATCAAGAGCTTATGATAGCTTATTGATGGACCAAAGATGTATTTGATACCTTTTTGCATATCGGGCTAGTTATAAAGGATTTTGATTTATCGAACATGTGAAATGTAAATTGAAAATGAGTTTTGGTTAAAGTTTACGACTTTGGAAAACGTGTAAACACGAACGGGTCATGCCGAAAGTTTAAACAAATTATATACTTAGAATAAATTGTGAAAATATATTCTATAAAACTTTTCCGAAAAACATATTATTTATAAATGATAAATAATATACATACTTAACTTTTATAAATAAATTAAAATACTTATTTACGTTTTCTACTTACGTATTTAAATTAAAAACCGACAGTTAAGCATGCTCGTGTGAGGGAAACACTAGCATGGGTGACCAGCTGGGAAATGGATAAATTAAAGATATTAAAGCATCATTATCAAAAGGTTTTAAATCAATATTTGGGTTTATTGGGTAAAAAGCCGAACAATACATAAAATATTTATATATATATTTCGTAAATATAAATATATAGTTTTATATAATTATTATTACTGTATACCAACAACCACATTACGATCACTAACGTTTTATTAACAAGGTATTTTTAAGTAAACTTTAATGCATCATCCGCGTTTTTCCATCATTCCGATTCTAAGACAAAACCTATATCCTCATAGGTCGCATCCGTGTACCGTCGTTCGTTTCCATGTGATCATATTTTAAGACGTTTACTCTTTCATTTCACCAACTCGAGGTGAGTTCATAGCCTCACTTTTACTCGTTTTGAATAAATGTTTTATAACTTGGGGTGAGAAACATTGCTTGATTTTTAAACTGGACATAAGTACTATACGTGAGATTTCCCTATTTACGTGTTGCCTAAGTAGCGTTAGACCACTATTGTCTGAATCATCAAGAATCGTTAATTATTGTAACCGTCCTTTGGTTAAGTGAGCGCGAGTGAATAAATACATCTATTGGGACTAATTATCCCTATTCGGGTAAGAAGCACTTCCTAGTTCGAGTTTGCCAAGAACTAACAGATATATGTCATGTCGAAACTAGTTAGGTAGTCTTTGGTCGGACACCTGAAGGGTAAGCCTTATATAGCACTATACATGCTATCTTTCAGTATTAGCTTCGGTGTCATGAGCTTAGCGCAACGTAAATACCTTTTATATGAAGTTGTATCTGATATAACTGTCGCATACATGTTGATAAACTTGTGGCCCACACTAATTACATTTGAAATAAACCTATGAATTCACCAACTTTATGTTGATGTTTTAAGCATGTTTGTTGGGAATTATGCATTCCTGACTTAGTACCGTTAGTTATATTAGTTAGTACTGCTAGTTGTAATTTGTATTAACAGTACAAAATGTTAGTACTGATCAGATAGTTAGTACCGTTAGTATAAAATAGTTATTACCGTTTATGAGATATGCATGAGATATCTTAGGAAAGGATATGCATGATCTTTATACGCATTTTATAAAGCTCATTAGGGTTTCCTTAGTCTATAAAAGGAACCCTAGGCATAGTTAGTAGATATAGTTCTACACAGATCAATAGAGATCGATTAGCAATCATAATCTTTGTAATCTATAACCTAGGCAGATTCAAGTTATAATATAAAGTTCTTTTATGATTCTTAATATTGTTCTTCTTAGCATTATTGATTAGTTTCCGCATAATCAATAGTGTTCAAATCAGTGTTTCATTATTATTGATTTAGAATTATCTAAAGGCCCTTTACAAGCTAAATGTTAAGATCTATTTAGTAAATGATCCAACATGGGAGTATCCTACCAGTATCATAATTTGGCAGAATAAAACCTTCAGCTTTGGACAACCAGGGTCTTTTAACACCAGGTATGGTCACTTTTTTGTTATCAGCTAAAGAGTTTACAAAGACAAGGTCTTTTAGACCTGAAATGGAGGAATCTTCAGTGAGTTGATCAACTCCCAGAATTCTCTTCTTTTGAGAGGGAATTTGTTTACTAATACACTGATTTACTTTGTTAAAACCGTTAAGCCATGTTTTAGTGATTTCTTTTAGCTCTTTTAGTTAAGTTCTTAAGTTTTTATTCTCTTTGAGAATTTCAGTGTTTACATGCTGCATGGTAAGAAAATTAAGGTTTGCTTGTTTTAATACTAAAAGCTGTTATTTGTATGCATTCAGTTCATGAACAAGATTTCTATGTTTTGACAAAAGGTTACTTCTTTGTTTTTCAACATAGTTAAGATCAATACACAAGTAATCTGGACAGACTTTTCTATCATCATTATCTTCTATTTCAAGAAGAGTATGTACCTTTCTCATAGAGATCTTTAACCATTCACCATTTCTGCCACCTTTTTTGCTGACAGCATCATTTTCTTCAGCTAGTGCCATGAGTAATTTTACTTCCACCATCTCATTATCATCTGATGACACTTCTTCTTTATCCCATTCATAGGCTTCAGCAATAAGAACTTTGTTCTTTACCATATAGGCTTTAGAGGCTAAAGAGCTTGAACTCAGGAGAGCTAGTTTAACCTTGACTTTGTTGTATTTGGCTTTAAAGTCTTTGGTAGGTATTAGTTCAGGTTTGTTCTGTGAAGAACTGAGAGGTTTTGGTTGAAAGGGTGACTGATATGTAGAGACTAAATTTTTTGACCAACAGTCTCTTGCAAAGTGACCCTTCTTGCCACATTTGTGACATTCAGTTTGGTCAGTTTCTTTTGCACTGCTAAACCTTTAAGTACCTTTCTTGAAGAATCTTTTAGATTTTGCTAAAAGAGCTCTTGCTTGGTATTATTCCTCTAGATCATTCAGATACTCATGACTGCTTCTTGTATCCTCTTCATCATCAGGACTATCTTGAAAGTCCTGGATAATAGAGGAAGAGAAGAAACCGTTGACAGAGGTGTTGCAGAGACAATTTTTAGTATCATAAATAGTGTCTATAAGGTTTTCTTCATATTTGAATTTACCAAATAGTGAAGCAAGCTCAGAATCTTTCACATTGTTTATGTTCTTAAGACTTTGGCAAAAACTTAGCCACTTCTTTGGTAACCTATTTATAAAACCAGTATTTATCTCAAGCTTTCAAAGTTTGATGCCGTCATTTACTAACTCATTCATCAAAGCTTTATATCTGGTGAAAGTTTATGTTAGAGACTCGCCTTCTTTGAATTTGAAGGTGTTATAGCACAATTTTAGGTCCATTACCCTACTTTCTTTCACATCAGAGGGGCCCTCATGATATAGTATCATGTCATCCCATGTTGATTTAGCTGTTAAGCAATTTATGACAGAATTCATTTGGTCATCTGGAAGGACAGGCATGATGAGACTTTTGAGTCACTGATCTAAGTTAGTAGCCTTTCTCTCATCTCTAGTCTATTGATTTTTTGGATTCCTTTGACCAGCTGTCATAGGGACAAAAGGACCATTTTTGATGATATTTTCAAATTGAGGTTCAATACCAATAATGTGGCATATAAACCTCTTTATCTAGTTGGTGAAATTTTCCACCTCTAGTACAGGAGAAACATTAAGTAGGCCACCCCTATACTCAAGAGTTTATGGTACCTCTACTGCTACCATTTAAGATGGATCTTGATTTAAAAAATCTTTGAGCCTTTATATAACCTTTTTTTATTAGATTTTATAAACCAGAAGGCTCTGATACCACTTGTTGGTCCCCTGGAATCTGATATAAGGTTTATCAACTTTAAACTAATCAGATTCCATAGCAACAAAGTAAGTTTTAAACAAATATATATAAACAACATAAAGAACATGTTTAAAACACACAGAAGTACTTTTTAACGTATAGGCTTTTATTAGAATCAATTAATAAATCTATGACACACCTTGCTTGCGGAATAGCAAGGTGGTTGAATGACAATTAGGGTGTTACCTCTTTCGAACTTAAACTTTAACCTATGGTAAGAGTTTAAGAAAACAAACTTGTTATGACCAAAACTGAAGCTTCAGCTTTCAGTGGTACGAGTCAGTTTGTTAGAGAGATAAATGAACTCTTCAATGTGTTTTCACATTAATTAGAAGAGATAACATTTACTCTGAGAATCTCTTTCCTTTTATAGGCAAAGAGATTCGGGTTTACAAGTTAACTTAGTACGCGTGTCACATATCTAATGGGTGGTTGAGATAATAGTAAATGCTGACATGCTTGAGAGTACCAGGTACAGTCTTTTGAGGAAAAGTAAATGTACTTCTATGCTAACTTTAGAAGCATCTTTTCCAAGGGAGATTGCTTTATTCCTTTTAGCATAAAGCAATCTTTTTCCCGCCTTGTAAACTGTTAGGATTAAAAGGCTTCTTAGTGTTATTGAAGTTAATGCTACTAGTTATGATTATTACTACTGCTGGTTCAAGTTACAACTGCTTGCTGGAGTTACTTCTGCTGCTCAAGATTGAAGAAAAAGTTCGAAGTCATTACTACCGCTAGTGTAATATTAGTACTGCTAGTACAGAATATTACTACTACAAGAAGAGTTTCTGCTGTTACACTTAGTTAGTACTGTTAGTCTATTTTAGTACTACTAAAGAGATATGTATGAGATATATTAGGAAAAGATATGTATGAGTAGAAAACGCATTGTAAGCCCATTAGGGTTCCTTAGTGTATAAAAGGAGACCCTATGGCATGTAGTTTATATATATCTGATTCTTCATATTTAGTCATATATAGCTTCAAGGTTTTGTATAACCTTTAAACTAACAAGAGTATTTGTATTAATATATTAAGGCTTAAAGTTTGGTATTATATAATCTTGTTCGTCACTGTTTTATTGCTTGTTCTGCTTAGTATCATAGACTAGATTTCGCATAGTCTTTGATATTTTAAATCAAAATTTCTACTATAGTTGTCTTGGATTTATTCAATACAACTAAGCCTTTTATAAGCTAAGCAAGTTCTATTCAAGTGAGATCAACAAGTGGTATCAGAGCTTGTTGAGAAACTTTGAATAAGAAGAACCATTCTACATACAAGATCTACTTGTTTTAAGAAAAGATGGAGTCCGTATCTACACAAGTGGTTGCTACTTCAAAACTTATAGTGTTCAATCCAAATGAATTAAGCTTTGGAAGATGAGGATTGAACAATACTTCTTAATGACTGATTATGCTCTTTGGGAAGTAATTTTAAATGGTGACTCACCTCTGCCAACAAGAACTGTTGATGGTGTTAAGACAATAGTACCTCCTACTACTATAGAAAAGAAGCTAGCTAGGAAGGAGTTAAAGGCAAGAGGCACTCTGTTGATAACTCTCCCTAATGAACATCAACTAAAATTCAACACCTATAAAGATGCCATAACTCTGATGGAAGCTATAGAGAAGAGCTTTAGAGGTAATAAGGAGTCAAAGAAAGTACAGAAAATACTTCTTAAACAGCAGTATGAGAATTTCAATGGAAATAGCTCAGAAGGACTTGACCAGATCTATGATGGGCTGCAAAATCTTATCAGTCAGCTAGAGATTCATGGAGAAACTATTTCTCAAGAAGATGTAAATCTAAAGTTATTAAGAAGTCTGCCATCTGAGTGGAAGACTCATACCCTAATTTGGAGGAACAAACCTGATTTAGATGTTCTAAGCATAGATGACTTGTACAACAAGCTAAAGATTTATAAAGCTGAAGTCACGAGGTCATCTAACACAAGCCAAAACATACAAAACATAGCTTTTGTGTCTTCCAATAGCATTGGCAGCACAAATAAGGCAGTTAAAACTACTCATGGTGTTTCTGCTGCTAACTCAAAGGCTAATGCTTCAACATTACCAAATGTTGATAGTTTGAGTAATGTTGTGATCTACTCTTTCTTTGGTAGTTAGTCTAATAGTTCATAATTAGACAATGAATACCTAAAGCAAATTAATCCTGATGATTTAGAGGAAATGGACTTGAAGTGGCAGATGGCAATACTGACAATGAGAGCAAGGAGATTTCTTAAGAATAAGAGAAGGAATCTAGGTGTTAATAGGACTGATACCATTGGCTTTGACAAGACTAAGGTGGAATGCTATAATTACCACATAAGAGGTCATTTTTCTAGGGAGTGCAGGGCACCCAGGAATTAAGACAGCAAAAATAGGAAGCTGATAGGTCACATAATCTTGAATCAATCATATCAACATGTAAGAATAAAGAGAATTGTAGGGGAGGGCAAGTAAAGGAAATTCAAAATGATATTAATGGAGGGAAAACTATAATAGTTGGTTAAAAGAGCATCACCCTCTAATGAAGATTAAAGGGGTATTTATAGTTAATGGAAAGAGGCTTTCCTTCCTTATTTTCCTAACTTTACAATACTAGTCCCTAGACTTTGATTATTATGCTATTTCCTTCTTTAAGCATAATAAACCTTATTACAAACTATATTAATCTAAACAAAATAAAGTGTAATAACAAAATATAATAAAACCACATAATCGACACATTTTTTATGAACCTAACAGAAGCCTACCAGAAGAACTATGCCAGTTAAGGAAACCACTTCTAAAGCCTTAGTGTCTCAATGTGATGGCCTTGGCTACGATTGGAGTGACCAAGCAGAAGAAGGTCCAACCAATTTTGCACTAATGGCTTATACTTCTTTAGGTTCTTCAAGTTCTTCAAGCTCAGACACTAAGGTATTAACTTGTTCTAAAGCATGTTTAAAATCTTATGAAACTCTTAAATAACATTATGATAATCAAACAAAAGATTTTAATAAGTCTCAATTGAATGTAGGAGCTTATAAAGCAGGTCTAGAATCTGTAGAGGCTAGACTAGATGTGTATAAAAAGAATGAAGTTGTTTTTTAAGAGGATATAAAGATTTTAAAACGTGATATTATGTTACGAGATAATGCTTTAACATAGCTTAGAAAGAAATTTGAAAAAGGTAAAAAAGAAAGAGATGATTTAAAAACTTACTTTAGAAAAGTTTGAAAATTCATCTAAGAATCTAAGCAAAATGTTAGATAGTTAAATAAGTGATAAGTTCAAGTCTGGTTTGAGGTTTGATAGTTAAGTGTTTGATAGTCAAGTGGTTGATAGTCAGGTAAATGATAGGTACAAAACAGGTGAAGGGTATCATGTTGTTCCCCCTCCCTATACAGGGAACTTCATGCCCCCTAAACCTGATTTGGTACTTGCTGATAAGGATGAGTATGTTTTTAGTGAGTCAGTAACTAGTGTACCTGTAGCTGCAACTATTAAAGTTAAGACTAGTGAGTCAAGACCTAAGTCTGTTAGTGAACCACTTATTGAAGACCGGGTATCTGACAGTGAGAATGAGAATGAGACTGAGTCTAAGTCTAGACAGAGAAAACCTAGTATTGCTAAATTAGAATTTGTTAAATCTTCTAAGCATGTGAAATTACCTAGGGAGTCTGTTAAGAAGGTAGAGAACAGTAAGCAAGCTAATTATCCTAGGAAAAACAGTTAAAGTCCTAGAGGTAACAAGAGAAACTAGAATAATTTAATGACTTAGAAATTAGGATGTAATTTTGAGTTTAAAAATAAAGCTTGCTTTGTATGTGGCAGTTTTAACCATTTGATCCAAGATTCTAATTTCTATGAAAAGAAAATGGTAGAAATACCTGTGGGGAACAATGCAAGAAGGGTAAATCACCAAAAATCTTAAAGAATGACCCACCCTCATCCAAAAAGAAGTTTTGTTCCAAGAGCAGTCTTAGTGAAATCTAGCCTTAAAATACTTAATATTGCTAGGCAAAACTCTTCAAGAGCAGCAGTATCGGTTAATACTGCCAGACCAAATAATACTGCCTACCCAAGACCAATAGTAAATAGTGCAAAGACCACATTAAATGTATTTAATAAAGTACATTCACATGTTATGAGGCCCTTTAACAAGTTTATAATAAATAAGAACAGTAATTTTAATGAAAAGGTTAATATTGTTAGGGAAAATGTTACTACTGTTGGGACAAAAGCAGTAGTAAGTGATAATAAGGGAAATAAGGCTAATGTTGTTAAGGCCTCAGCATATTAGGTTTGGAGACCAAAACATAAAGTTTTAGACCATGTCTCTAGAAACAATGGTGAATCAATGTCCTTTAAAAGATTTGACTATGTTGACGCACAAGGCATATCTAAGTCTGTAATGGTTTGGGTCCCTAAGATAGCCTGATATTCTTACTTTTTGTTCAGGGCAATCCACAACTAGATTTGCAGGAAAAGGGAGTCATTAACAGTGGATACTCTAGGCACATGATTGGAAATAAGTCCTACCTCTCTGATTATGAAGAAATTAATGGTGGATTTGTTTCCTTTGGTGGAAACACCAAAGGAGGTAAGATTACTAGAAAAGGTAAAATCAGGACAGGAAAATTGGATTTTAAAGATGTGTACTTTGTTAAGGAACTTAAGTTTAACATTTTTAGTGTCTCACAAATGTGTGACAAGAATAACAGTGTCCTTCTTACTGACACTGAATGTGTTGTTTTGTCTTCTGACTTCAAGTTAACGAATGAAAATCATGTTTTGCTTAAAGTTCCTAGAAAGAATAACATGTACATTGTTGATTTAAGTAATGTTGTTCCTCAAGGAGGTCTAACTTGTATCTTTGTAAAGGCCACATTAGATGAGTCTAACCTTTGGCATAGGAGGCTAGGGCATATAAATTTCAAACCTATGAACAAACTTGTGAGGGGAAATCTTGTAAGAGGTTTACCTTCAATGATTTTTAAAAATGATCATACATGTGTTGCTTGTCAGAAAGAAAAGCAACATAAAGCCTCTTATATGACCAAAACTGTGAGTTCAATCAACGAACCTTTACAAATGTTACACATGGATTTATTTGGTCCAACTTTTGTAAAGAGTATAATGAAAAAGATGTACTGCCTAGTTGTCACAGATGACTTTAGTAGATTTAGTTGGGTTTTCTTTTTAGCAACTAAAGATGAGACCAGTGGAATTCTTAAGGCTTTTATAACAGGAATAGAAAATCAAATAAATCATAGAGTCAAAATAATCATATGTGACAATGGAACTAAATTTAAAAATAAGGAAATGAATCAGTTTTGTAAGATGAAAGGGATTATAAGAGAATTTAGTGTTGCTAGGACTCCACAACTAAATAGAGTTGCTGAAAGGAAAAACAAAACACTAATAGAGGCTGCTAGGACTATGCTAGCTGATTGAAAGTTATCTACTACCTTTTGGACTGAAGCAGTTAATACTGCTTGTTATGTACAAAATAGAGTATTGGTAATTAAGTCTCACAACAAGACCCCTTATGAACTTCTTAATGGTAGACCACTAGTAATAAGCTTTACGAGACCATTTGGGTGTCCTATTACTATTCTTAACACCTTAGATCATCTAGGTAAGTTTGATGGGAAGGCTGATGAGGGATTCTTTGTTGGGTACTCTGTTAATAGTAATGCATTTAGAGTATTTAACAGTAGAACCAGGATAGTAAAGGAGACCTTGCATATTACTTTTCTTGAAAATAATCTTAATGTTGCAGGGAGTGGACTAGAATAGCTTTTTGATATTGATACACTGATAAAATCTATGAATTATAAGCCAGTTGTTGCAGGGAATCAAACTAATGGTAATGCAGGTACCAAAGGAAGTATAGATGCAGGTCAAGCTAGGATGAAGACAATACCTAGTCATGAGTATATACTGCTACCATTATGGACTCCTAATTCACCTATCTTTTCAAGTCTTAAGAGCTCAGATGATAAGGTTGCTGATGATACTGAAAAGAAAACTACTGAGGATCCAGCAAAATAATATGACAAGGATGATCAGGATTTAAGAGAATTTGAAAGGTTCATTGTTCAAGGGAAAGAAGCTAAAATTAACATTAACAGCACTAACAGTATTTATGCTATTAGTTCTTCTGTTAATATTGCTGGAACAAAAGATGGTGATGTTAATAGCACCAACAGTATTTATACTGCTAGTCCACTTGTTAACTTTGATGGGTTACCTTATTTTAATATTAATCCTCCAGATGATCCAAAGATGCCTAATTTGGAAGACACTGGCATATTTAGTGGTGCTTATGATGATGAAGACTTTGTTGCAGGAGGAGACATGAATAATTTAGAGTCTTCTATGCCTGTCAGTCCTATTGCAACAACAAGAGTTCACAAAGATCATCCAGTTGAATAGATTATTATAGATCTACATTCAGCACCTCAAACAAGAAGGATTACTAAGAATTCTGAAGAACATGGTTTGATGAGTTTAATTCAAAAGCAGAGGAGAACAAACCACAAAGACTTTCAAAATTGTCTATTTGCTTGTTTTCTATCATAAGTAGAACCAAAGAAGGTGATTCAAGCTTTAACAGATCCAAGCTAGATAGAAACAATGCAGGATGAGCTTCTACAGTTTAAATTGCAGAAGGTTTAGACTTTGGCTGATTTACCATGTGACAAGAGGGCCATTAGGATAAAATGGGTCTACAGGAACAAGAAAGATGAGAGAGGTATTGTTGTTAGAAACAAAGCAAGGTTAGTTGCACAGGGTTACACTCAAGAAAAGGGAATAGATTATGATGAGATTTTTTGCTCCAGTTGCTAGGATTGAAGCAATTAGGTTGTTCTTAGCCTATGCCTCATTCATGAACTTTGTTGTTTACTAGATGGATGTGAAGAGTGCATTTTTGTATGGCAAGATTAAAGAGGAAGTTTATGTCTGTCAACCTCTAGGGTTTGAAGATCCAGAGTTCCCTGACAGAGTTTATAAGGTAGAAAAGGCATTATATGGTCTACATCAAGCTCTTAGAGCCTGGTATGAGACTTTGTCTACCTATTTATTAGAAAATAGATTTCAGAGAGGGATAATAGACAAGACTTTGTTCATTAAAAAGGTCAAAGGTAATATTCTACTAGTTCAAGTATATGTAGATGACATTATTTTTGGATCTACTAAGAAGGAGTTATGCACTGAGTTTGAGAAATTGATGCACAAGAAGTTCCAGATGAGTTCTATAGGTGAGCTCACTTTCTTCTTAGGATTGCAGGTGATGCAAAAAGAAGATGGTATTTTTATCATCTAAGACAAGTATGTGGATGAGAACTTGAAGAAGTTTGGTTTTTCAACTATGAGGATAGCAAGTACACCCATAGAGACTTCAAAGCCATTGCTCAAGGATGCAAAAGCTAAAGATGTTGATGTTCACTTATATAGATCAACGATTGGATCATTGATGTATCTAACAGCTTCTAGGCCTGATATAATGTTTGTTGTATATGCTTGTGCAAGATTTCAAGTCACACCTATAGTTTCACATCTTCTTGTTGTGAAAAGAATCTTTGGATACTTAAAAGGTCAACCTAAATTGGGTCTTTGGTATCCTAAGGACTCACCATTTAACTTGGAAGCTTATTCTAATAGTGACTATGCTGGTGCAAGTTTAGACAGGAAATCCACAACAGGAGGTTTTCAATTTCTTGAAGTCGATTGATTTCATGGCAATGCAAGATGCAAACTATAGTTGCCAACTCTACTACTAAAGCAGAGTATGTAGCTACATCTAATTGATGTGGTCAGGTGTTATGGATCCAAAATAAAATGCTGGATTATGGATACAACTTCATGAATACCAAGATTTTCATTGACAATGAAAGCACCATCTGCATTGTTAAGAATCCAGTATTTTACTCAAAGACTAAGCACATTGAAATTAGACATCACTTCATCAGGGATTCATATAGGAAGAGATTAATTCAAGTGATCAAGATTCACACTGATCATAATGTTGCAAACTTACTCCCAAAAGCACTTGATGTTAGTCGTTTTCAATTTTTGACTGCTACCATTGGAATGCTTAATCTCTAAGGTGTTGGTTGATTAGATTGATGATTGGAATGGGTTGGACATACTACTTGGATAATATTGGGATTTATTCTGGTAACTCAAGAGTTAGTGCTGCTGGCATGACTTAATGCCGCTGGGCAAAAAGTTAGTGCTGCTAGGCAAAAAGTTAATGCTGTTGGGCAAGTTAGTACTGCTAGGTTACCGTTAAGGATACAACTACTGAGGGTATCTTTTGTAAATTAGTTGGTTACTTCACCTATGTGTTTGCCTAATTCCCTATAAAACTGTTTTCGTTCACAAAGTAATCACTCTTAAACACTCTTATGATCTCAATTTTACAAACACTAACTCGAATTCATCACTGACATTTACAATTCTCATCAATGGTGGACTTAACCTTTGCTGATTCTCACAATATGGTGGCATACTTGGAAAAATCAGAAGATAATGTTGATTTTGCAGAGATAGTTGATTTTCATAATGTTAGTCCTATCAGGTATGCATTAACTGTAAGTCCAACTGTCTATGTGTCATATATTGAGCAGTTTTGGTCTACTTCAAAGATCAAAATAGTCAATAATGAAACACAAATACATGCCAAAGTTGATGGCAAGACTATAGTAATAACAGAATCATCTATGAGGAGAGATCTTTACTTTAATGATGAGGATGGTATTACTTGTCTTACAAACACTAAGATTTTTAAAAACCTTCAATTGATGGGATATGAAAAGCTTTCTGATAAACTTACTTTTTATAAATATTTCTTTTCCCCTCAATGGAAGTATCTCATTCATAGCATCTTACAATGTTTAAGTTTTAAATCAACTGCTTGGAATGAATTTGGTACTAATATAGCATCAGCAGTTATATGTTTGGCTAAGAAACAAAAGTTTAATTTTTGTAAATTGATTTTTGATGGTATGTTGAGAAACTTGGATCCTAATTCTAAAAAGTTTTTAATGAATCCAAGGTTTTTACAACTATTTTTGAATAATGAAATTGAAAATCTTACAACAGTTTTTAATGATGAATATGATACACCTTCTCATACTAAAAAGGTTTTTGCAAACATGAGAAAGCAAGGAAGAGATTTTTCAGGGACTGTGACACCCTTTTTTGCTACTATGTTGATACAATCATAAGCAGTGGAGCGTGAAGGTTCAGGACAACCCACTGAATCCCAACACATACCTACCACTTCTTCACCATCTCATGTAGAAACATCCCTATTGTTGCATCATCATCTCAACAAAAAAAGACCCAAAAACATAGGAAAGCCAAAAGAAAGGCCACTGAGATATCTCAGACTAGTAGACCTACTACCTTTGTAGAAGATGAGGCTGTCCATAGGGAGAGGGGAGACAGTGTGGAAAGGGCTGCCACTACTGCTACTAGCTTAGATGCAGAGTAGGGCAGTGGTAACATAAATAGGACCCAATCCACAACAATACCTAAGGATCCTTTTCTTCAAGGAATTGGTTCACGTGGTAGTCCCAGGCGCCAAGACACCATGGGGGACAGACCTGCTCAAACTAGGTTTGAGAGGTTGTCTAAACAGTCTAATGAACCACCTCTCTCAAGAGTTATCACACTTGGAAGTGGGGAAGACAATATGAAACTACATGAATTAATAGACCTTTGTACAAAATTGTCTGATAAAGTTCTTGACTTGGAGAATGTAAAGAATGCTTAAGCTTTGGAAATTCAGAAGTTAAAGAAAAGAGAAGAAGAACCTAGTAAAGCTACAAACATTGTTGAATGGGATGATGTTCAAGCTATGATGGATGCAGAGTATGAGTTAGCTACAAAATTAAAGGTAGAAGAGCAAGGAGAGATATCCATTGAAGAAAGGTCAAAGTTATTTATGGAACTCATGAATGAAAGAAAGAAACATTTTACAAGACTTAGAGCAGAAGAGTAGAGAAGAAAACCACTGACCAAAGCTCAGAAGAGGAATTAAATGCCTAATTATCTGAAGAACATGGCTGGATATACACTGCAACAATTGAGAGGTTATTCCTTTGATAAGATCAAGACTTTGTTTGAAACAACAATGAGAAAGGTAAACACTTTTGTTCCAATAGAGAGTGAAGTTAACAGAGCAGTTCCTAAGTTAGCAGCTGGAAGTTCAAAAAGGGTTGCAGAAGAAGAACTTGATCAAGAAAGTTCTAAGAGGCAAAAGACTGGTGAAAGCTCAGAACTAATTGAAGAACCAAGAGATAAAGAAGTTGATGAACTATCACAAGAAGAGCTACAACAAATGATGATAATAGTTCTAGAGCAAGGGATGAATGTTGAAGCCTTACAAACTAAGTATCCAATAATTGACTGGGAGATTTACATTGAAGGCACTAGGAAGTACTAGAAAATCATCAGAGTTGGAAATCATAGTGAGGTACATCACTTCTTTAATGCTATGCTGAAATCATTTGACAGGGATGACTTAGTGATGCTGTGGAGTCTGGTTAAAGAGAAGTTCAATTCAACATAACCAATAGATGACAAAAATAGAGAGATATAGGTTGAATTGAAGAGATTATTTGAACCAGATACAGATGATGAGTTATGGAAGCTTCAAAATCATATTTATGATTTAACTTGGAAGCTATATGATTCATGTAGAGTGCATCATGTGTCAACAGAGAAAGGAATAGACATCTACATGCTGGTAGAGAAGGAGTATCCATTGTCAAGAGGAACTCTTACATTGATGCTGGTCGTAAAGCTCTTGGTGGATCAAGATAATGAGATGTACATAGAACTTCTTAGGAAGATATTCATGCAGGTTGAAAGACTAAGAAGATGAAGTGTTTGGAATAATCTTCTAAGATTTACAAGGTCACAACTTAAGAAGTATAAGAGTGTTTGAATACATCCTCCTGATGAAGATAAAGCTTTTAATCAAAAAACTTAAAGATTCAGAAGGTGAACATAAAGTTTAAGGGAGGATTGTTGGGATTAAAGGGCTTATTAATGCTGTTGAAGTTAATGCTGCTAGTTATGATTATTACTGTTGCTGGTTCAAGTTACAACTGATGGTTGGAGTTACTGCTGCTACTCAAGATTGAAGAAAAAGTTCTAAGTCATTACTACTGCTAGTGTAATATTAGTACTATAGGTGATGAATCAAATGAATATCATATAATCAAATATAAAACTCAACGGAACAAGCACCTATCAACGAATCCATAGAGTCATATGATCAATCAAAGAATAACAAGAAAAGTAATACCTTTGTAGCGTGATCGGTAGAATCAACCGATGACCTTTACCCTAGCACAAAACACCAAGTGAAACCAAGTGATCAAACGGAGATCATCTCTATGATGTATCCACACTACACTTCCTTGTATACCAATTGATGCTAGACTAAACCCTGTAACTTTAGATTTCACTTTGAATAATCAAGATACAAAGTGATGGGAAAATAAGAACACAAAATCCTTATCTCAAGAGTATGTGTGGCGTATGTATATCTAGGGAGAGGAGGGAAGAGATTTTAGGAAAGTTATTAATCACATTAATTAGAAAATCAATTAGGAGATAATCATATTAATGTTGATTGGTCAAACAATCTTATCCCTTCCCATATATGCATGAATGGCCGGCCCCTATAGGGCTTGTATGGGCCTCCTCTTTTGTTTTCCAAGTCCAATTAACTAAGTACAATAATTAGTTATTAGAAGCCCAATAGTTATCCCGTGTTACGTGGATTATTTTATACCGTAAATACAATACACACGATATATAAATGGTACCACAGTGTATATGTGTGTGACCCCATAGGCTCACATGTGTCTAGCCATATAATTAGTTATTATGACACAAGCATACTCCAACAGTATAACCCATAAAAATGGTCGTGTGTAGCCTAAATTGAGCACCACTTGTGATAGTCTCATATTCATTCTCTAATTTGATTAAATGGATCTTCCTAAATATGCCTAATGATAGTCTACATCGATAGACTTTGTATCTCAT